>CM053514.1:68148517-68168915 GCA_028627145.1 Eidolon dupreanum
TAGTACACAGTGTACATAATAATCACTTTAAAATGCCTTCAGAACTGAAACTTGTCTGACCTTTATACCAGCCCAGCCCATCTAATTAATTTCCATTTGTTTAATGAAGGCATAGATTAATAAATGAATGCATACATGAATACAAGCTTACATGAATATGTAATCAGACCATTTCCTTTGGCCTGGAAAAAATTCCTCTTCCTCTAAACATGTATCAAAACAGTATCTGCCTGTCTCTGAAATTTAACAGATTTCTAAAATAGATCTCTTCCTGCCTTAACTATGGTTTTCCTGCTTTGGGGGATCGTTTACCAGTTACTTTAACACCTGTCGTACCCAGAATTCTACTGAGTTTTCTTTATCAGTTGTATTTCCTGGTACTCTTCACTCTGCTTCCTTTGCGTTAACTGGAATTTTCTCTCTCAGACAGTCTGTCTAGTCTCCAGCCCCACCCTACAAAGAGCCTCATGCTGCTATGTATTATAACATTGGGTTCCACTTAAATCCCTAGAGAAGACACATCAGACCAGTCATGTCACTGTGAGTAGTACACAAATAGATTCTCTCTCAACTCTGATATCCAGAATCTACCTTTCCAGGGTGGCCGTCTTCATCCTTTCCAAGTTAAGCTGATGCTGGAGCTCTTCTGTTTGCCCCAGGGAGGGACGAAGGACTCGACTTCTGGCCAGAGCCGCAGCAGAAGGTCTGTCCGCAGGGTCAGGGTGGATCATGTTCTGATGATGTAGGACCAAAAGAGAGGAAATAGAAGCTTCACTGTGGGGGAAATCTCTCTACTCAAGCCAACCCAGCCCAGCTTCTGCTGGTGAATTTTGTGCAACTCCGCTTCTCCTTTGTGCAGAGGGAAGAAATAGGTGATGACATAGTTCTTACTGGGACAGGAATATCATCCTTACCTGGTAGCATCCATCATCCATACCTCTGACTGGTTTGTAAGTATCATATTTTAGAGCTAGTTGGATGCTTAACCAATCTAATGACTTAATTTTAAACAGGAAGAAACCGAGGTCCTGAAATAAAGTCAGTTGGCCTAGTCATTGACAGGGCCAAGACTAAAACCCAAGTCACCCAGCTCTGAGTTCAGCTTACTTTCTACCACAGCATGCTCCTTTTTCACTTGAAAATTAATTAAGGATACCCTATCATGACAGTATTCCTACAGCATTTGTCTTCAGGCAGAGGATGCCTGTAACCTAAAATGACTTGAATCCAATAGAAAATACCGAATTATTTACAGCAGTTAGCAGTGTCATATAATGAAAACACCGAACCTTCCATTTGGAGACCCATGTTCAGAGCCAGCTCCACCAAAATTTACTATGTAGCCTTGAGCGGGTCGCTTAACTTTGCTGAAACTCAGTTTCCCTTTCCTGAAATTTGAGATAGCAATATTCACCTTCTGGACAGTTGTGAGAATTAAACAAAGTAACACATGTGTGTTACCTGACACAGGGCCAGCATTGAGATACTCAGTACTATCTCCTACATTGGAGAGCAATCTACACCTAGAAATAAGTAATTACACTATGAACAAAAAACACCATAAGGAACGGTTTGCCTTCTTTCAGGAAAGAAGTGAGGAAGGACAAGTTTGTAACTAAATTTGAAGTTTTTAGGTAAACTATGAAATTGAACTTTAATCTCCAGGAGAGTAGATAATTCTAAGGCTATTTTAGGGATCTTAACCGATCCCGGTCCTTATGTCCTAAAGTAAATCTTACATGTGCACTTTGTTTTCTTAGTGTAATTCTAAGCTTCTCGATGGCGTAGACTGTTCGTACCCCTGCTTCGATGTATGACCTTCCTTTCCTTGTTGCTACACGTACTCAGGTATCACTGAGTACAAGTAACACACACATTCCTGAACTGACATTACCTTCCTTCCAATAGCTCAAACGATTGTGGTATTGACAGTTAGTGATCAATGAATTCGCTTGTACTTTCTTCTATACACTCAAGATTCAGTTTTTTAGTAATATTCCCACTATTACTATTGACCACAGTTAAAACCCTGAAATAAGAACAAAATGACCTGGTTTGATTTTGGAGTCAGTCAGTTATCAGAGGTGAAATAGAAGGAGCTACTCTGAGCCTCGGTTTCCTCGACTGTCCACCTCACAAGGTTCTTCAGAAAGGCAAATGGAAAAAAAAAAATGTAACAGGGTTTCAAAACGGTAACATAAAAGCTTTTCTGATAGTCTGGGTCTCCTTGAGCAGCGTTCGGTCTGGCCCGTGTCTCCTCTGGCCTTCCTAACCATGCTTCCTTCTTCCCTCTGCCCATGGCCTCACGATGTCCCCATTTCCCTTTCCCCACCTACTTGTCGTTACTTTTTTTTTTTTTTTTTTTAACTAAACATTTCCATCTCCTCTTGATTTCCTAAAAAGATCTCACCTTGAGTAGGTTGTGAAATTCTTCCGAGAGCTCCTGCGGGACAGGAGGAAGCTCACCCTCACGGATGCGATGCCACGCGGCCCCATTGCTGGGTAATGGCTCTGCTCCTGCGGCCACGGCGATCGTTAACCCCAGGGCAAATATGTCTGCTTTGGGGAGATTCCGATAGTCCTTCAAAACAGAAGATGGGAAGGCCAGTTGGTTTGCCAAGTGAAGTGAGTCTAGACTAAACAACGACCGGTAAGAAAGGTTCATTAACCGTGCGAGCTTAATCAGACAGTGGGCAAGGTCACATCCGCCGTGGTTAGTGGTTTGCCTCTAGAGAGGGTGAAGGATGGAGCACACATCCACCTGATGAACCCTGCTGTGCCAGAACTGACTCCACAGACTTCCTAGAGGTGGCCGATAACTAAAAGGTCATTTCAGTGACCAGAGCTGGCACGCTAGCAAAAGGATAATGGCAGGATAAAGGTGGGTTGGGCCAATAAGCTTCCTTCCTACTAGGTATTCAACGAGTTTAGGAATTCTAAGAAGTACTAGAAACAGTGAAGGACCTTTACAAAGAACAGTACAAATATTGATTAATCCATCATTGAGCCAGCTTTCCTCATGCTTTTGTTGGAAAAGTTTCTCTCCTATCTTTGGTCTCCATTCTGAATAGGAAAGGGGATAATATAAATTTAAATTATAAATATATACTATTAATTTCTTGTACTGTGAACCTTCGTTTAAGAGTCAAAAGGCTCAGTGGATTGTAAAGTAGCCTCCATTTCTCTAATCTATACCTCTTGCAAAATCTCTTTAGCCAGGAAGTGAATATCTCCCTCTTCCACTTTGGGTTTGCTTATTGATGTTGCAAGACCCAAGTCACCTAAAAAAAAAGAAAAAATAGAGCTCTTTAAAAGCATGTCTTTCTCAAAACTGTAATAAATAGAGTCATCAGTTCAAGTTTAATAGGATAACAGTATACAGGTCTGGGTATAAGGCAGACTTACCAATTTTGTATATTACATTAGCAGAGAGAAACCAATCAGCTTCATTTTCGATTTCTTCTGGGACTGCAGGAGAGTCACGCTGCATCTTATGACAAATGAAGATGTTACCTGCAAAAATACAGAACTGACGTAAGTAATGATTCCTATGCTTTTCATCCCAAAGTTTGTTTGTATTTGACATGGCCACCTTCCTTCTTCTTCTGTGTCTGTGTAATAGGACCACAAGGTTTGTTTCGTCCCCTGAAATCTCTCACACTCCTTATGGACAGCTCAGCAATGGATAATACCTGTTTGACTGAAACTGACCTCAAACATACCCTATCCTCTGAAGAGGCTGGGGGCCTCGAAACAGAGAAATAAGCAAAAACAAAACAAACCAAAACCCCCCGCAATATAGTAACAACATTTTCTTGGGTTTCACATTAATGAGTGCCAAACCATTCATTTCCGCTCACTTTAATCAGAGTGAATTAGAGAATGGCACTAACACAGTCATGATATAGCCAATATTGGTGTCACTTATCTGCCTTATAAATTAAATATTTATTTTCATACTTTGGCTTCACTCTCTAGGAAGGGGTTTTGTCTTTTTCTATCCCCCCAAGCCCAGGAAGAAAATGGTTAAAGCTATTTAACTGAAATTTTTTAGGGCAAACAAAGAAAAGGATTCTGCCAGCAAATATCATCTTTGATGCTTGACAGCCACATGGGCAGACTTTGACAGCAGTGGGGAAGGCGCTAAGCATGGCCAGGGGGCAGAGGGGGCCGCTGACTAGGTTTGATGTCCAGGTGCACCATGCCAGAGCTGTGGATGTACTTGAGCCCAAGGGAAATCTGTAGAAGGATGTCCTTGAGGGTCGACTCTCTGAAATGATTGCCAGACTTTGTGTTTTCAGATACAGCAGCCTGCAAGCTCCCACCTAGGAAAGAACAAGAAAGGTATGAACCTTATAGACGAAGGCATAGAAAATATTCAAGAAATTCTTTGCAAATGATCTTGGCCCAGCAAGTCTAGATTACTTCAGTGGTCCATGCAAAACATAATAATATCTTCCCCCCATTTATACCAGACATGTGAGGAAGAATTACAGGGCTTTGAAAGAGGAAAAGAAAACGCCACATCCAGGTATCCAGTACATGGCCCTAATGCCTTGAGTGTGCCCCATTATACATTTTTAAAGTTTTACCTAATTATTAACCAGAAGACCAATCAGCCCTAGTCATGTAGCTACTATTGGTATGATGATTAATTCCACATCAGTGTCAACCTAGTAATTATAAGCCATTATTAATTTTAATGTGATGGATTCTAAGTTTACTTCCATTAAAAATATATCATGAAATAAGAACATTTAATGATTGCTGACCCAAGGAAAATATAAAATATCAAGCACACCTAAATCCTGTCTGAGCCACAGTATTTGCACACCAGCTATATACTCTCGATTTATCATTGTTATCAATAATAAATAAGGTCTGGGCTCATTTGACTACGTGATCTTAGATGCCCCTGAATTAAGGTATTAGAATGCTTCCAAAGCCTTTATATCATTAATTGGCATTCACTGGTAGCCTCTTCAGGGAAAATAACAGAGGCCCGTGCCCCCCACCCTACCACCAGCCCGTGGTTATAAAGCCCACAGTAATACGTTTCAAGTGCAAATCAGAACAGTAGGATCACAGATAGTAAGAAGTCCTAGGAAATCCATATTTAAAAGTTTGTTATGTAGAATTGAACTTAAAGGTTGATCTATCATGTTAAAATACTTAAGATCAGAAAGGAAAAGAATTCAGCCCCTTTCAGAAACACAGAAGGCTAAAGGTTTTTTTTTTTTTTTTCTGTGAACCTTCTTAAGAAACTTATATACTACAGATGACATTTAGGAATGCATTGCAGCTTGTTAAAACAAAGTCACCCTGAGACTAGGTTTGCAGATGAGGTTAAGAGCGGTGACAAGGGGAGGAGGGCTGCACCCAGGCACCACAAGCACTAGAAATCTTGTTTCCCTTCTAGCCTGGGGGCTGCTTTAGGACAGGGCCTGCGTCTCATCTTCACTTTCCCACGGTTTGGCATGTAATATTTTCTGAACTGAATGTCTATGCTGGCAGCAGAGGGGAAAAAAAAACAGACTGAGTCAAAGATCCCATTATAGGTACGGAAAGAAAGAAGCATCCCGGAGGTGCCTTTGCTATGTTCTCTCAGATTACGAGCAGAAATATTTCCAGTCCCCTAAAGAGCTACGGGTACTCAGTAAGAGTCACTAGACCAGTGCTAGCACTTTTAATTACTGAGAAGCTCTGTAGGCAATATGAAATTTAACCAAGTAATAATTAACAATAGTAGAAGTTACTGAAAAGTACCCATTTGTGCAAAGGTATTCAAGCTGATCTTTCACTTCGTATAGAAGAGCCTAAGTAACTGTTCTTTACTAAATAGAATTAACAGGAAAGTATGTGTTTATAGACATAGCAACACTGAATGAACTGTGAACTTCACCCCTACTTATCTCGTCCAACTACACTGGAGCATTAAACTCCATAACGCAGGGTGCCACGTGGGGATGCCTGCCGTAATGGCCAGTACTGTGCCCTAGAAGGAAACAACCAGCTTCCGGGCAGCTTCTCACACCATCTGTGAGATGGGTTGCCGGATTCCTTCCTTTAGATAAAATTAAGGTACTTTCCTCGCATGGCAGGAAAAAAAACCAAAAACAAAATCTTAAGAAAAATGTATCTATGTTTTCCTGTCTGCTCATGAGGCTTAACAGATACCAAAACAAAAATAGCAATAAATAGCACATGCCTTCTAGCAGTATTAAAAAGCAGACCAACAATTTAACAGTATTTTGTTCATACATTTATAGTCTCGCAATCTTGCTTTTATGTGGCTACCCACAACGTAAGCATATTTTTCTGCTGGCACAGTGTTCTCTGTTTGGTGGGAAATATGACTGATATTCATGGTGTTTCACAGAGGACACCAACTCCAACTTCTGGATGTCACGTCACCCAGACAAATGTAAGAACCCCATTCTAGAGGAGCATGCTCTGTGAAACTTCAGTGACAGAGACATCACAAGAAAATACTGCCTTTAGGAAGAGATGAATCGTCCAGTCCTGAATCAGACAGAATCCCTGTGGTTCCAAAATCAACATGCTACTGAAAACCTTCAGAGGCTGACCCAGAGGTGACTTGTAGGGGATGGTGGAGGGTGGGGGAGGAGGAGGGAACATTTGATCGGTTCAGGGCTCAGGAGGGACAATAGAGGAAATCAGATGACTGTCTCTAATACTTATAATCTAAATGATCTAATTTATAATCTGAGGTAAAACCATAACTGTATATGTTTTAGCCTGACTGCTGTGACAGGCTGAGGGTACCGGGGAAAGAGTGGGCGTGGGGAGACAGGGCATGAGGAGCAAGAGATGAGAAAGAGGGAGAGGTAGGAGATGGGTTGGGAAGGGAGGAAAAGGAACGAGGCACAGGCTTCTCTACTACCTTACACATATTTTTGACTTACCCTTTATTTAGAGCCACAGAGCAGAGTCTCAGCATGGATTATCCATAACTACAAACATGTAGGGCATGCTTTATTTTCCATGATTAGATCACATTGGAAAGATTCGATGTATGTGAGTGACATTTTGATAAATCAGAGTTACATTTTAATTGTTAAGTACCCAATGAAGTTAGTGGACCACCATGATGAAGGCACAGTGATTCCCCATAATCTAGTCCAGAATCCTTGCTGATCTTATTTCGTCCTATGCGGTCACCTCAGTACTGTTAACGACCTACTGCCTGCTCGGCCAGACCCATTCCCAGTACCATCATGCTCTTTGCTTGCAGGCTGTCACCCTAAGTGGATATCTTCCCTCTCCTTCCCTAAACCCTAGTAATATTCTGCCAGGCCTCCTTCAAGTCCTACCTCCTTTATGAGATTTTCTCAGACTACTCTAATAGCAACTATTATTGAGTTCTTACTATGTGTCAGGTATTGACACTGCGCCAGCATTTGACACAGGTGGTTGCTAATTCTCAAACTACTCCCGTAAGTAAATATTAATCTCACTGAATAGAGAGACAGTAAGTGACATCCCAGCGGCCATCTGCAGCAGAGCCGGGCTTGAAAGCCTGGCCCGTTCCACCACACTGAGCTGCACTGTGTGCACAATTCACCTTCTCCGAACGCTTTTTACCCATCATTTCACCATCTGGCTTTGCCTCATGTGTATTTACTGCAACAGAGCAAGTGGAATAAAGCTCCTTGAAGGACGTACCTCATCTCACCCTAGAGCTCAGTACAGTGTTAAGCTTGCAGAGGTGTTCAGATGTTGAAAAGAATTAGAAGATGATTTGTAATAGTGAACAATCACTCCATCTTATTCTTTTTGTATATTTGAAATCTTTACATTGCCCCAAATTAGTTTTGTTTTACTTTGTTAATTTTTGTTATTTAACCTTATCTTTGTTAGTAACTAAAAGCATCAGAGAAATAACTCCAATATCCTTTACAGAGAGAGGGAAGATAGGACTAGGGAATCTCAGGTTATGATCAGAGAAAATTAAGAGAAGATGATTAAGGAAAGTCTCAGCCTTTCAGTCACGAGTATAAGGAAAAGGTCCATTCTTTATCCCAAAGAGACTATTAGAAAAGGGATTTAGGGTGAACTCATTAGAGGAAAAACCCCACAAAGTTCAGAGGTAAGGGTACAAAGAAATCAGGCTATAAGAAAACAATGAGGGAAATACCAAATTATTACTTTGCAGGATATGTGCCCATTTTCTGTGTTTCTAGCATTTCATAATGTTACTTACCTACTTGTATACTTAATTTATACAATGATGAAGCCTTGTCACTGATCTCTGTCCTCAAAAGCCAGGCTGGACACACATACTCAACCTGGTGGTTACTCAATTTACTCAGAGACAGACTGTACCATTAGAGAAAATCTAGGTGGGCATACGGGGGAGGGGGTGTTGGAGGAAGAGGGACACTGTTAGCCAATGTTACGATGCCAGGATGCGGACCGCTGCTCCTACAATGATGGCAAGCTTCTATTCTGTGTGTTAGCACCTTTCCACTTCGCCACTGAACATTCTGATGAAAAATATTTCCAAGGATAACAACACATAAGTGTTTTTATATCAACCCCTTAATCACGGATTAGAAATATGTTAAACCAGAGGAGCTTTAAGTAGCCCAGAGGGATGGTTTTACCGGTTACCACGTATGTGTCCCTGAACGAAAACAGATCTCAAGTCGCCGCGTTTCAGCCCCAGAACCCGCCCCCCACCCCCACCCTCCCACGCCATGACCCTGGTGAGGACAGTGAGGCTGCAAGGAAAGAAGCAGTGAGAAGCATGAACGATCCCCAAACTCAGGAAGCCACTTGAAAATTCATCAAAAGTTGGCCGTATAAATTTACCGCCCCCTCCCCCAAAATTGGTAGGGAGTATGGCTTGCCCAGCAGACGGTGAAAGGATGATTTGCTATTCAAACCACTAGGGTACAAGTTCTCTCTCTAGGGTTAAGTGTGAAGGGAATGAGAGCTTCTTTGTGTCAGCTGTGAAAGCAACCCGTGCTGGTGTAAACCTGAAATTCCTTGAACTCAGCCCATTTTCTCCAGCCCTCTGCCTCCAGGCGGAAGCACAGTGCAGACTTTTCAGGTGTGACTCTGCCATCCCTGGCATGAACTACAACAAGGAAGAGGCAATGATTTTTTTCTCCGAGGACTTAACAGCGCATCTCCCTCTCCACAGGCATCAGTGCACACTCACCATTGCAGTATTCATTCTGAATGATCATGTGTTCATCTTCCACCCACGCAGAGTAGTAACGTACCACGTGGGGGTGGTGACCCAGCACTGCGTGAGCGTAAACTTCATGCAAAGCTGAATTCCTGGGAGAGAGAAAAGCACCGAGAAAAATTAATCCAGATAAGGTCCATGCCAGTGTTATCAGAAGACAAGCTGTGAAGCATCGTTAGCCGTGGCAGGACATTTACTTAATGCTCACTGCCTGCTTACTCTTTTATCTCATTTAACTTTCATGACCACTTAGTAAGATACAGTGGCAAGGACGAAGGCTTCAGGAAGTTCAGGGACTGGCCCAAAGTTAAGCTGGTGTTAGCAGACCTGTGAGCAGAATCTTGGTCACCTTGGTGCCAAAGTCCATGATTTTCTTGATCAAACATGGCACACGTAAAGAGGCATCTTAAGTGGTTACTACCTCAACAGCCACATGCGTTGGGCCTTAATTTTACTGTTTCATAATCAAAAAATCTTGATGGGCTTAAGAAGGCGGCCACCGCAGATTTGATTGTGGGTATTGTGCTGGGCCCTCTACCTTCTTTGTGAAGGCGAGATGGTCAGAGTCGATATTCAACTCGGCCAATATGATGTAGGCACAGGGACGGCCTTGGAGGCAGAGATTCATTATGGAATAGATCCAACACAAGCGAAACGTATAGTAGTTGGTGAATTTCAGCATAAAAATGAAGAATTCCTAAGTCTGTAATGTCAGATTCAGCATTAGCATTATAGCCCCACAGTTCTTAAAAAGCATTGGCTAGATCTGAAATTGGTTGTTTTCCTTGTGAAAAAAAACAACAACATTATTTCTAGGAATGAAATATAAATTTTGTGTTAATTTTTCCTTGTTGCTTTTGAAACTTGACTATTGAATTCATTATTAATACGAAATAGAAAAACCACTTAACAACTTCCTACTTGGCAGTATTTGTGATGAACTAAACAGGCACTAGAAGATCATTCCATAAATCTATTTGAGAAAAAGCAGTAAGACCAGAGGTAAAAACTACAAAAACCACACGTGCGTGCATGCGCGTGGGCACACACGCACACACACGCACACACACACACACACACCATGACTCAAAAACGGTCATAGTATATTTTAAGATATAACTTATCTCTGATTTGTAAAACTCAGAAAGTGTTTAAATGTGATACAACATATGATGGAAGGGGTGGGATGATTTTAAAAAGCAGCAAATGGTATATTTTTAATGACATCGTTAAAATATCACTTAAAATATGTTAACAAGAAAAAGCTTTCCAAATCCAGGTTTGTACTTCTAGTACATTTCGAAGGTACTCACTCATTTGATAATTCTGCGAACGGTCTTGTGGAACATTTTATCGCATAAACACACCCATCCAGCCTCTTAATGCACTTGTAGACTGTACCAAATTCTCCGACCCCAATTTTTTCTACCTCCATGAATTCTTTCTCATAGCGGGAAGTCATGTCGGTTTCACGTAGAACACACCTCTGAAATGTTTTAGTAGAAAGTTAGAATAATCCTTCCTAACATATTGTGAGCAATAACATTGAGGCATGTTCTTATTCCTAAATTTAACTAAGTTTTCAAAAAGACTTCTGAGGCATAGCCATTGGATTCTGCCTGTGTCCGTATTTATGGTAGCAAGAACCTCCCCGAATGCTGACTGCCTTCTCTGTGCTCTTTGTAACCTCCCACACAACTCTGCACTGACAGTTCTCTTTCCTATGTTACATTTTTTTCTATCTTATTTCCTCTGTCTGGCCATACTGTTCTTCTCTATATGTTCCTATAGGGACAGATCTACTCGGCCAGAGCTACTGTCCTCAGCAGAAGGAGTAGCTGGGATTGGGGTGGGGTATACTGAAACAAAAAACAAAACGCTTCCCTTTGACACTTGTCTATGTGTCTCACACTCTGGCTGCTAATGTTTTTATCTCAAGTTGAACAGATACACTTGCGTTCAATTCTCTTTCTCAAAAATCAGTCTGGAAAATAAAATCGTCAAATTGCTTAGTTCAGGTCATGTGCTCAGACATAGCGACCACTCCCCCTACTGGCCAACCAGCAACATCACTCGTTGCCCTGCTAGTAAATAATCTCAGGCAAATCTCTGAACTTTTCATCAGTTTCCTCATCTGTAAGGTGAGGTTCATGGCAACTACTACTCCGGGTTCTTTGAAACATTACCTGAGAAAGTGCATGGTTGTGTGTGCGCGTGTGCATGTGTGTGGAACTTAGCACAACGCCGAGCATGTAGTAAATCCTCAGTTAGTGGTGGCTATGGTAACAAGTCTCCATAAACTTACATGAATCTATTGCAAGCTGATTTATCTCCACAAAGTCAGCACTTTCCCAGTTTCTCCATTAGCAAGAATTTTTCATCTAAAGTTTTAAAATTTTGACTCTTACTAGCTCTTCACTTTCAACATCAAGTACCAGTCTTCATCAGCAAGATCTGTCATTTTCATTGCCCTTCGTCAATATCAAGCTCCGTTTCTTCCATGTCTAGATTTGCAATAGCTGCCAGCTCTCTATTTATCTCCTCTAATAGTAAGAAGCATTTTTGGAAAATGACACCATCGAATCAGGCACACCTAATTGTTTCCCACGAGGATTCCAGACTTCTGATCAGAGGCCCCAAGGCCTTCTGCCAGGTGCTCACTCACTACCCCCCATCCTCATCTCAGATACCGAATAAGCCAGCTCCTCACCCTTGTCACCCCCAACCTCAGCCCCTCCTCCTTCTGTACGCTGAACGTCGGAATGTTTTCACGATATTATAAATGTCTTAATGACAATTCAATACTCCACTGACTTTAAATTTACTTTGCCATTTATTATTGGACATTTAATACTCCCCCCTTTTATTTTATTTTTTTGTTATTACAGTTAAGGCTGTAGTAAACATTTCTGGCAACAATATTTACCATATTATTAGGTTAGATTATCAAATGAGGGATACTAAATCAAAGATGGTAAACATTATAAATCAATAGATATTGGCACATTTAAGAGCTAAAATTTTATGTATAAATCTCTGGCTCATGCTAATTTTTTTCTGTTCCATTTTTCTACTTGGGAACCTTAGATATCTTGCTTTTTCCTTCACTTCTCTATCCCATAACTATGGAATTTTCCCCTGGATCAAAGATAGAAGCAGTAGCCTTTACTTTAAAAATATTCTGATGTAATGATTTAGCAACATACATATCAGACACTGTCTAAGAATATAGACCCTGATGGGAGTCCAAATACATTCAGTTGCAATGCACATTTGCTGTGAAATGTTGGCGATGGGGGGGGGAGGGTGGAGAGAAGGAAGGAAAGAAAGGAGGGAGGGTAAGAGAGGAGACAAAGAGAAGCAGGAGGGTGAAATGACTTAGGACAGCTGGGCCAAAGAACAATGCTTACCTTGGCAGGCAGCCCTTGTTCTACTTTGCCTTCTCCTGGACCAGCTTCCTCACTTAAAAAAAAAAAAAGAGTGACATCAATATATGATGAGCATTTATTGAGCCTGGTACTATGCTAAGTTCTGAGGCCATAAGAGTAAATAAGACAATTCTTTATATTTGGGGACAGGGACAAATAGAAAATTTCAATATAAGAACCTAGGTGAGGATAAGAACAAGGTATCAAGGGATACCACAGACAGCACCCAATTAATTATTTCAAGAGTAAAAGTCTTTCCCAAAAGAGAGGATATATAAGCTAGGATTCCAGGATTGAGTAGGAACCAGCTAAGGGAAAGGGGAGGGGTTTTAGGCAACTAGAACAACATATGCTGAGAACTGGAGGCAAAAAGCACACAGAACACACGCGAAACTGTCAGTGACCTTCGCCACCACACTACGTTCCAGCACCCACCTCCCCCGGAACCTGGCTTTGCACGTTTTAGGTCACAGGCAGACTGTAAGTACAGCAGCATGAGCTCTGACCCTGGCTAAGATGTCATCGATGACCTTTCAATAAACTGAAGTCTCTGACAGACGTCTTCTTTGGCATGAGCAGCTGCATTCTGGATCTTTAAGTAAGATTTTCATTTCTAGATCGGCCAAGCTGTAGACTTTTTTTTTCCTTTAGAGAAGTACACAGTAGTAATGGCAAATGGAGGACATTACACTCATGGAAATAAATTGATGCTTGGCATTTGCGACTTAAATTTAAGATCCCATTCTAAACTTTATAAAACAATCAATAAGGAAGCAAATACCTTCTGAGAAGCACTAAGTGACATTTCTAAAGTGTCACCACTTCCATTGCCAAGAATTCAGGTTAACTGTCTATCCTGACCAGCTTCAGCAAGAGGTGAAACCATTAATTCTGATGGTTTGTAAATAATCCTAAACAGCCAAAACCAATAGGATTCTTGGTAGCAAAAGTGGACCCTTTACTTGTGCTGGAGTCCTGTTTACTTCAGATCCAGGAGACAGTGCTGAGAAAACCTATTCCGGCCATCAGCTGATTAATACGTAGTGATTCCCAAAGAAACAACTTGCTATAACACATTAAAGCTCTGCAATATGCTAGCTGTGCATTTATCTTGCTGAGTAAATCTGACCACAAATGACTGGCCCATTTAGAGGCACTTCCATTCCATAACAAAGACGCCTTGGAGAGATGCAGTCAAAACACCTCCCTGAGTGACGCATACAACAGTGCAGTTTGGCTTTCCACTTTTTTTTGCACTTCTGAAAGCAGCCCTATCTTTTCCTGTCAGCCAATGTGCCGTCCCCTGCAGAGAAGTTCGAATCCTTGCCCCATAGCTCTCATCACCAGTCAAACTGGAATCGATATCGCAACATAGTCTGGGAAGTGTGAACCGCACCTTCCGCAACGGCCAGGCTTCCCTTAAGCAGAGCAGAACTTTCGAAGGCAATTCCACAGCCTGTCCAGCTTCCTGATGAGGTCAGAGGTCTACTGCTGACTCTGTCTGTTCTTTCACAGTGAAGGCACCTTACGGTGCCCTTCAGAATGGAAAGATGCTAGGATCTTTGTGACAAAGCAGGTTAAAACCCACAGTGACATTTAGAAAGGAGGGAATGGGTAGCCACGTCAGGTTCATTCAGACAGGGCTCTCTCGTCCCTAATCTTTAATGCTCTCCCTTCTTCTTGACCACAGTAAGACCAGTTCTCAAAAAGTGGCAGGCCACACAGTGCACTTACAGATCTCCTGGGGCTTTCCTCTTGCCACCGGATTGAAGGAATTGTTTTCTATAGGACTCTGGGGTGAAGGGATTAATATTAACCAGAGCCGATGAGGTCATTTCATCCATGAAGGAAACAGGCGTGAGCCTCAAATGCTTGGAGCCTCGGGAGGGGGGCTTCCCTGTTGAAGAAATAATGGACTGGCTCAGCAGGCCCTAAATGAGGATGACAAATGGCACATTAGAATGGGATTAGTTAAAAAACAAAAAAATTCGATCAGTTAGCTAGTTAATATTTGAACCAAAGTGCTGTAAGGAGCCTGAGAGGTTATCTGGTTCAGTGCAAACTAGTTGCCTCATAACTGGCCCTTGTATGAAAAACACAAATTCCCAGTCTACCTCTAGCTGTTCTGATTCATGGGATCCACAAAGGGATCTGCACTTTAGTTATGCCCCACCCCCTTCTCCGGGGCAATTCAGAAGGCCACCTGTGAAAACCACCAGATCTATTCCTAAAGATGACATTTAGGCTTAGACAAACGAAAGTGACTCTAGAAGACCAGGTCCTTATATTCTCAGAGTGTAGACTTTAGCCTCCCCTCAGTTATTCATTAAAATGCATGTTTGCTGACTACTGAGTAGCAAGAGCTGAGCTAGATGCTGAGGGGTGCAGAGATGAATTCCAGCTCTTAAGGAACAGTCCGTTAGCAGTTTGTTGATGATGTTTCAGAAATGATCGCTTTGTGAGGGAAAGATTTCATAGACTCAAACGGAAGAAGAAACTTCTAGTCTCGCTGAAAATGTAGCATGAAGTGAGGTAAAAAAGTGGAAAAGTTAACACTCAGCCCTTCAGACCCCAGGCTTTGCAGTGGGATGACCAGCACACCGGTAAACAGGTAAACAGGAAACCGTGCAGGATTTAGCACTGCAGGTGGCTTGCAGGGAGAGCACAGGCCAGAAAGCAAACCATGATGCAGCCCGCAAAGCATGCAGGGGAGAGGTCAAAGACCAAGAGTTCCGATGGGACAGCAGAATGACCCAAATGCCAGGGGCCAACAGGAGATCTGCGCCACAGGTCTTCAAGAGCACAGCGGTCGACACGGGCCATGGTGTAGGCTCAGAGCGCCAGCATCGTGGACCAGGATCTTCGTAAAAGAACTCTGCTGTCCCGAGTCTGCCCGTGACT
Organism: Eidolon dupreanum; assembly: GCA_028627145.1. NCBI lineage: Eukaryota > Metazoa > Chordata > Mammalia > Chiroptera > Pteropodidae > Eidolon > Eidolon dupreanum. The sequence goes on from CM053514.1 coordinate 68,164,064, forward strand.
CTTCAGCGGAGAGGCAAGTAAACTGCTAACTACATGCTTCAGTGCACAGTACTGGAATTAAAGAATGTGAGGCTACAGAGAATGAGCGTTGAACTTATACTCACTAGATCAGGGGTCCCCAACCCGTGGACTGGTACTGGTCAGTGGCCTGATAGGAGCCAGGCCGCACAGCAGGCGGTGAGCGGCGGGCCAGTGAGCAGCGGCCAGTGAGCAAAGCTTCATCTGTATCTGCAGCCACTCCCCACCGTCAGCGTCACCACCTCAGCTCCACCTCAGATCATCAGGCATTAGGTTCTCATAGGAGCACCAGTCCCTGGTGCCACAAAGGTTGGGGACCACTGCACTAAGTGATTGGTACAAGCAGAAATGAAGGAAGCTATAGAGTATACCCAGTACCTAACATTTTTTTTTAATGAAAAAAATATGGCTGCCAGAGTCAAGAGTTTTTACAAGGGTTTTACATATGTCTTAGGGTTCAGAGGATGAACAACCCCGTGGGGGGTTGTCGGAGAAGCCATCAGTGGTAGACTCATGATCTTCCTGTGAGTTTATTATAGGGCCTGGTATTGATTCAAAAGAAGTACAACTATATTTCTCAGTCGTCAACATAATTCAGGAAATGAATTTAGAATTATAGTAAATCATTCCCTGAGAAACGTTTTTTTGCGATGCTGATTATCATATGGAAATTAAAATGCATCTATCACATACGAAAAGAAAAGTATTTGTATCAGGGCAAATGATATCAGAATTTCTAGTCTGGAAATATCAAGATGGATAGATTTTGTGAGCTCCATTTATAGGGAAGGGTATTAGTTATATTAACATGAATTTTATTGCCAGAATGGCAAAATTATGAGTAATTCCTTTGAAACGGAAAAGAATGTAGTTTGGGATAAGATTTATGAAAAGAATTTTACAAAAAGATAGCAGATGAATTTTTTCTGGAAAGATAATCAGGTTGAGAGTCAATATGCCCCAGAGAGTGTAGCTAATTTTATAAGTAGCAGCTCTGTTACAGATGATTAATAAAAAATAAAAAAAAAAAGGGGGAATCTGAGGACTAGCTCCTTGACTTCTGAAGATGCTGAGACAGTGGCAGCCTCACACAAAGGCACCGTGTCACAGGGCCGTGGGGCTGGGGAAAACTTGAAAGGCCCAGTTAATAATCCCCTGATGCTCGAATCCCTTCTGCATGTCTCCCAAGTGGTCACTGGGCCACAGGGACCTGGCTGCCTCCTAAGGAAGCTCTCCTCCCACTGCATCTCCTGCTCCAGAGTCCTGGTGGCAAGCTGAGGTCATGTCACGTGATTTCCGGTCCTGCCCCTTGGGCGAGGCTGAACTAAACCGATGCTCCTTACCTGGGCGTCCCTGTCTTTGTCATAACCTCTCCAGCTGTTATTGCCCTGGCCTCTCTCCTCTGACCCGATCCAAACTACGTAAAGTATGTACTTTCCCAGCTGCATTTCCAGTTTCCCTCCCAAACTCCGTTCTCTGCCTGTCCCTCAAATCCTGGCATTTTTCCCAGATTCCTAACCCGAATCATTTGTTCTCACGCCGGCGCTCAGGCTACGTGGACTTACCCATGTCCAGGACTTCACCAGCTTCCTGTATGCCGATGATGTCCATGTATAGATCTCCAATTCAGACTGCTTTCCTGCACTCCACACCCACTTAGCCTGTTATTGACATGCCGCCTCTGCCTTCGACAAACCTGTACATCCTTGACTGCCACCTATCTCGATTCCAGGTATCATCCACTCAAGCCTGACTGCACCCTAGATCTTTTCCCTCACCCCCCTGCATCAAGTCAGTTACTGATTCCTCAACATGTTTCTCGCTGTCCACCACTGTCCAAGCTCCGGCCCTTCTCCTTTCCCCACAGATCTGCTGTGAATACCATTCTGCCTCTAGGCGCTTTCCTGCTCCATCCTGTCCTTCAGGGGAAGGTCATGGTTTTTCAAAAATGCTTCTGCTCAAAACCAGTTCTCTCAACACTTCCAGGCTAAAACCTTGACCTAGCTCCTGCCTGCACTCGGGCCTCCCTGCTTGCCCTCGGTCACGTGCAGACGTGTCACGGTGAATAACACACAGGTGTCCAGAGGCGGCATGCCCTCTCGCCTCCATGACTTGGTAGAGGCTTTGCCTTTGGCCTGGAGTTCTCACCCCTCCCTCTTTGCCTGGAGAACTCCAACTCACTTTTTGAGACTTCTCTCAAACATTACTTTCTTTGGAAAGGTTTCTCTCATATCTCGAGACTTCATTCCTAATTCTTTCTCATCATGTGATGTCGCTGCTCTAGCACACCTGATCGGAACTTTAATTATCGTTTCACTTGCGTTTTTATCTTTATTTTGTGGGCTCCTTTTGAAGGCCGTACATGGGTGTGACAGCAGAAAGTCTGCTAGCGTACCAAGGTGTTCAGCTAACTTTCAAATGAATGGATGAAATATACACACCACGTCCTGTTTTCTTGCCTATGTACTCTTGCTCAGAGCCATGTTCTCTCAGCCCACTCTCTGCCTCATTTCCATATATCAAAAACATTCCAACTTTCAAAAAAATCAGTGGATGATCGATTGGTTGGTATTGGGACCATTGAAAAACCCACACATGAGCATATTAAAGTAGTTTGTCTACAGTTCAGACGAGAAGCTTAGTATTTCCTGGTCAGCATGATGCCCAGACTCAGCAGGTACTAAAGAGACACAGTCAGAAGCACAGATGTTATTATGATGATCATAAGTGCACAAGCTGAGCCAGCAGGGAGCAGAGCCGGGACCAGTCCTGAGGCTTACACGCCATGGTGCCTGTCTACTAGAGGTACGCCTGCCCCAGCCCCGGCTTTCCTGTGGAAGATGTGGCAGGAGACCAGTCGCAACAAGAATAAAGGAACATGCTAACTATTGGGACCTTCGCTTCTGCGCAGTCCTCAGCTGACAGAGAAGTATCAACTAGCTACCTCTTTGCTCACAGATCACAGAGGAGCCTGCACTTCACGAGGCCAGAGGAGTGAGGACTCCCAGGAAGAGCAGCAGCAAAGATATGAAGATGTTCAGACAGGGAATGTGAACACTCTTATATCAGGAAATAGTAAATAATCACATAAAACTACAGCCAATCGGCATAATGGAAAGAACAGACTGAGACCCAAAGACCAGGTTTCTCGGCTTCTCTCTGCCACTGGCTGAGCTAAAGGCCAGTTTTCTACTCGAGGTCTTGATTTTTAGGGTGCGCAAGTTGGGCCCTAGATCTCAATATTCCTTCCAGTCCCAGTGTTCTTTGGGAATTTTTCCCCAACCCAAGATTTGTTTGCGGCCTCTACCAAATCATTGCTGGCACCAGTGGTTTTGAGAAGACAGCTGGCAAGATATTTAATTGTTTTCTGGTAACTTTAAACTTCTTCATTTCCACCAATAGATATGTATTTGGGGATAATACAGCCTGGGGGGCAGATCTATCAAAAACACATAAATAACTGATTCCTCTTTCTGTCAGCTGAACTGAAGAAGGAACCTGGGCCCCTCTCCCCCACAACTTACTCACTTTGGGGGTGAAGGGACTCTCGCACTGTGGCGGCCTGCTTCTGTCGTCTGGCCGGGCTGGAGTCTTAGGACATTTGGGAGACTCGAACGCCGGAGTCCTCGAACCAGGATCCAGATTCACTTTGTCTTTTTCCTGAGATGTGTCAAGTTCACGTTCGTTCCTAAGGGGTGTCCTGGGAGGGGTAAACTTTGCCTCTGGCTCCTGAACTTCAGGTTTCTCTGGGGTTCGGCTCCGGGCCTCCCTGCTCTCTCGTGCTTCCTTCCGCTCCTCGTCCTCATCCCCTTCTTCACTACAGGAAAAGTTTAATTTCTGCTTTAATTCTCTGTTAATACTGTTGTCATCCATCTCAGCCAAAGAGCTTTACAACAGAGGCCAGAAAGCCTGTGGGGAGGGCACACTGTCGAGCTGTAGCAGTAAGGAGGAGAGAAGCGTGCACGCTGGCGAGTCCCGGCCCGCCTTTCCCCCTGCCCACCAGCGGCGACCTGGAGACGCACCGCTAGTTTTCTCCCTGAAGTACCACGTGTCCGTAAGATCTCAGCTTGTCCTTATTTCCGTTCTGATTAAAGAAAGCACCAGTAACTCTTTGAGCAATTAAATCCAACTGATGTTTAGAACTCTTCTGGATATCTTCCATCGTCTCCCCGAGACCACATGCTACAAAATACTAGTGAGATAGTGGATTCATTTAGCGTGGTTTAAAAATATCCACGAGCCGATTTGGGAAACAAGTTCATTATTGGAAAGAAATGATTTTCCCTCGTTTACACGTACCACTTGGAAATCTCGTCTTGTCTTCTCTTCCACTTCCCACCCACCCAATGGCTGAGAGGAGTTTAGTAGAATTCAGCACCACCTGGGTATGATAATTAATGATCCTTAGCCTCTAACATATCTTGCTTGACTGGAGCCCATCTCCCAAATAGAGACACAACTTAGGCCTTCGCCAGACACACCTGCCCTAATTCAGCACTTCCTCCCTCCCCAGCTATTGGCAGTTAAAGCTTTTAAGGCATCAAATAGATTTTCATACTGACAAAAGCTAGAAGGATCAGTAACACATAGAAACAGATATGTATCACTTGAGAGTGATAATCTCAAATGACTCCCCCAATGCCTTATTTTGTAAATCATGTTTTCTTACTATTTAAGTATCTGTAACATACATTATTCAACTTTTTTCAGAGAGAGAAAGGTAAAAACTCCGTAAAGAAAAAAAAAAAGCCACCCACATCACTTAGTAAGAGAAACCATGCGAAAGGCAGTCCGTGCAAAAGGAAAATGCTGTACGTGCCCCCTCCACGTCCTC
>CM053514.1:68169415-68240993 GCA_028627145.1 Eidolon dupreanum
AAAGGGCGGCCGCCCAGCCTGGCGGTGAGGCCGGGGAGCCCAGGGATCTCCTTAGTCTTTGCTAACGGGGATGGAGGCAGTAATTTTTACAGCAACAGGTTTCAGGTTTAAGTACCTGGATGACGCTGTAATATTTATGGAGCCCTTCCAATGTGTTAGGAACTGTTTGAGGAGGTTTGGACTGGGCAATGACTAAATCGAAGAGAAATTCTTGCCCTAACGGAGCTTGCATTTTAATAAAATTTGAGAAGACAGTGGAGTGGAAATGGGGATAACTGAAGAATTTTTTTGTATGGGGTGGAGGAAGAAGAAGGGGGATCAAAAAGACCACAGGTGTAAGGGTTTTTTGGAGGGAGGGAATACTTTTCAAATGCAGGAATGTTGATGTGTTATGGTCATTAGGTGGATCGTATAAAAATCAGAATGCAGTTAGGAATTTCAGATTAGTGAATCTGTGTTATTGCTATAAGCTGTAGTATTATTTTACCTCTCGTTTTTTCTTTCAGGAAAAGACTAAAGATTACATTGTAGGAAAAGAAAAATAGAAGCCATGTTTCGAAGACCTGTATTACAGGTAATCACTTTTCCGTATTAGTGCAGAGATGTGTTATTTATCATCGTTTGTGATCCAATTTTTTTAGCCTTTTGAAAGCAGAGTCAAAAGACCTTTGAGCCCACTCATTTTATGTGTACTCACTTGATGTGGAGGGTTGGGGACAGATTTTAGCTGTGTAAATAATGTTCACTAAAAGAAAACAAAATTTTTCTGGTTTACTCACGTATATAATGGAAGTCATTACTTTTTAAAACGTGTTAACTCGAATTTAGATCAGTTAGAGATCATTTAAAGTCGTTAGTGATCCAGAGACTGTGAGAATCATTGTTTGAGCATCTTTCTATAAGGCATGTGGTTCCTTTTCTGATCACTTACCTCCTCTGTTGTCAGCTGCCCCCTACCCCATCTACCCGTACTGAAGAGAACAGCTGAAGTCTCAACATCGCCACAAATTTATGTCCAAAATTCTCATTTTACCCAATCTAACTGCTCATCTCTCCAGACACTAACCGGCGTAGGCTACCCCTTTTCCTTACCACGTTTGGGCACCAGGTGCTATCTCCTTTATAATCCTCCTCTCCTAGTCCCCATCCTGTTAAGGCTAATGAAGAACCAATTCTTTCATAAAACCTGATCTCATCTCCTCCTGTCTACTAGAACCCCACATTCTTGAAACCCCATTTAACCTACACATATTTCAGCATTTTTTGTGTGTATGTGTTGAAATGTGAAACTTGAAAGTTACTACTCTTAATACTACCATATTAAGATATATTTAAAACCAGATAAAACAGTTAAAAGTGTAATTAAAAAAATTATCCAGTTAAAAAATTCTTTCTCTCTTTCTTCTTCTCCATTAGGTCTTCATTTTTGTGTGCCCAAAATGAAAAGTATTATTCTGTAAGACTTGCAAGCCAGCCTGGCTCATCTGATTACTCAAATTAGACATTTCTAGAATCATGACACATATACTGGTTAGCAGTTTGATTCTTTAGTGTGTTGTAACTCACATTTTTATCTTTTTACCCGTATACTGCCCCAAAACTTAGTGATAGGATTCCATAGCCAACCATATTCCAGGAATGGGTGTTCGTTTGGTTGGTGGACATCTGCCCTTTATGGTAACAGTGCTACCATTTGACCCACATTTCTCTGATGTAATGGTTAGGTCTCTGAACTCTGAAACGAGCGTTGTGCCCAGTGATGTGTACTCATAGCTTGGCAGTAGCCCTTGAACAGAATGTCTTTGAGGAGACAGCAGAGGGCATTGGGAAAAGCAGCAGCCTTGGTGTCAGGTTCTAGGCGTGACTTGCCACTTATTTTATGTAGGTTACTTAATCTCTCTTAAATTCCTTTTTTGCATTTCTGAAATGGGGATAATTTTGCATAGATTTATTTTGAGAATTAACTGATAAGAAGTAAAACACTTAGTTTGTATTGAGTAATGACAGGTGTTATTGTCATTGAGTGCTGCTGTTATGTGGCAGTGGCTCCCTTTCTCTGATAAACTGATTTAGACAGTCATATCTTTATACTTTATCAAAGAATCAAATTTATATTAGGCTTTTTTCTTTGGTTCATCGAAAGCATGAATTTTTCCAACGTATTTGATTTTACCTTTTGTGTGCAACCGCAGAAGCACCATAATCAGAAGAGTTACCACAAAAGAAACAGGAGAGGACCATAAGTTAACTTTCTTGGTCATGCTTTCTGGTACCCCCTTTGCACCTTCGGGCTTCAGTAGTAGGCTGCCCTTAAGTGTTGCGTGGTCCTTCTGGCGCTGTGTGGTGGGAGAACATGGCAAGCGTGTGTATTCTGTGGCCGTGTGCTATAGGAGCTGCTGCCTAGATGATGATCGGATATGAACAGGTCTTCTGTTTGCATTTGCCTTTCCCCCCAATTCTGAAAAATTATAGCCATTTTAATCATTTGTTCTACTTCAGGTGTTTCATCAATTCGTAAGACATGAGTCTGAAATAGCGAGCAGCTTGGTTCTCGAAAGATGTAAGTAGTAGCTAATTTCCAAGTTTAAAGCATGTTATTTATAGCAATGGGCTAATAGTCTCTCGATTGTGGTGTGAGGTGCCCTGGTTGGGTTATAATCTGTTAGTCATCATGCCTTTGGCTTATGCTTGCTTCTTGTTCTTGGCCATGCCCTATCAGGCTTCAGGGCCCTGGTATAAACTGGGCCCTTCTTCCCTTATCATCACTTCTAACTCTTGTCACTCTCCTGCCATAGAATTTCCTTGAGTCATTTGGTTACCTAAGTTTCCCAAGGTTATGTGCTATTTGGCTGAAGGAGTGAAAGTTTATGAAAGCTGTTGTTTCATAGACATATTCCCATATATTTATAAAGATTTTCAGATCTCAGATTTGTTCTTTTAAACATAGCTTTTTAAAAGGTGTTTTAAAGAAGAATTTAAGATAAAGTGAAGAGTTTAATGTTCGTTTTGTGGGGCTACTTTCACAGAGAATATTTTCTCCTTTCCTGTCAGCCCTCCTTTTCCCTCCCAGGCTTCTTTTATTTGCCCCTTCAATTTATTTTCTGATTTTATTGAACGTGGATTTTGCTTAATGCTGAGGTTGAAGTTGAACTAATATTTGTAGTGTTTCCTCTTTTAGACGTAGTTCTCTCAGTCTTGTTTTATCTCCACATTGTGTTTTAGCTCTGAATCGTGTGCAGCTACTTGGGCGAGTGGGTCAAGACCCTGTCATGAGACAGGTGGAAGGGAAAAACCCAGTCACAATATTTTCTCTAGCAACAAATGAGATGTGGAAATCCGGAGAAAATGAAGCATACCAAATGGGTAAGTATAAAAGGCTGGGGTTTTGCTTTCATCAGCAATAAATAGACATTGTTTACTGTTAATAATCTAGTTAGAGATAAGCTACTTTTTGAAAGGATCTACTCTACATTTGTTCTGTTCTCTTAGACACTGTGACAGCAGTTTTGCTGGGCTTATAGTCCTTTGGCATTTGTTTTGTCTGCTGGCATTTGTAACCGTGTTTCCTGTTCTTGTGATTTAGGTGATGTCAGTCAAAAGACAACGTGGCACAGAATTTCAGTCTTCCGACCAGGCCTCAGAGATGTGGCATATCAGTTTGTGAAAAAGGGGTAAGTTGAGGAAGGAAGAACCTTAAAGTGTGAATGGTTTAAAAACTATAACAGGTGTTCTCATGGAATGTGGAACTCCTTTGTTCCTGAGTACTACTAATGACTGTTAACTCGAGATATTTATTCAGTGCTTAGTATTACATGCATAGTGCTTTGCTGTGTATAACAAAATCAAAGATGCGTAAGACCTGGTTTAGTCTTCCAAGAATTTATAATTTAGGGAAGATAAGGTGTGTACGTAAATAAAAGCAGATGAGGCAAGAGGGAAGGTGAAGTGTGCTAAGTGCCATGTGGGCAGGTACAACGTAGGCTTTTAGGTCCCATGCTGCCAGGGCCAGGCATCCTTGTGGTGGCGGGTGTCGTGGGTCTTGTCCTCCACACGGCGTCCTCAGCGGAGGATCTGGAATGTGTGAAGCCTGTCACAGTGAGGCATTGCAGTCATATTCACAGCAGTTATTTTACATTTGACTATTTTCGATGGTTTCATAGTTCCTTTTTGAAATGCCTGGATTGATTATGTACGCGTGTCTTTTCCAAACCCCCAGAACAAAAGGGTGTGTTTCACAGCAGGTGTATTCACAGTTAATATATTTAGAAATGTACTTGTTTTATAGAAATGAAACTCATTTCATGAAAAATAATTTCAGCAGTGATTAAATTTCAGTTTCTTTTCAATAATTGCATACCTTCATATGTTTCAGTTTGCATTATCATTACAGTATTTTTTTTTTAACTTCCTTAAGGACCACAGACAACTCAAGGTTGAACACATTGTCCTTTTTACCTAGATTTGTCAAGCCTGTGTGTATATTCTGTTTTAATACTCTTAATTCAGAACTTTTGAGAAACGCTAGTAAAAATGAGGTTGCTTATGATTATACACGTCATCCTCAGTGTATACGTATACATTTAGTGTGTATATCTGATCTGTCATTCTTTTGGAAGGCATATTAGAATCTCCAGACTAAAAACTGTAAATCTTTTTTATCTCAGGTCTCGAATTTATGTGGAAGGGAAAGTAGACTATGGTGAATACACGGACAAAAATAACGTGAGGCGACAAGCAACAACAATCATAGCTGGTAAGAAGCAGTGATGATAGCTGTTCTTTTCTTCCTCCCTTCTTTGTAAGCTTGGCTGTGTCATGAGTAACTTTCCCTGGGGCTGTGAAATTGCTAATGAGATCGTAAGGCAGCTCACCAGGAGCATTCTGAGTGGGGTGTGCAGGCTTGTTAAGTGTTTCTACCCGTACCTACTCCTTTAGAAAATTATCTCTATACTTACAGTTTTAGTTCACAAGTAATGTTGAACAGAATATAAATTGAACTATTCATGCCAGTTATTATTGTTGGGAGTTAGAAAAACTAGTGTCTTTGAAGGACATGGCCTAACTAGGGGGAAGCATGTGCCAAGATATAGTTACACTAACGTGAATGGCATTAGCCATTTGAGCAGATATTTTCAGAACCTTTGGTACTTAACATGATGCTTTTGCTTTAAATTTCTATTGTTCTCATCGTATAAAATACAAAATAACAGAGAAAAGATAGACACACAAAACTGAAAGAAGGTTAAGAAGCTATCCCCTAGAGCAGAGTTTGAAAATTCTATAAGAATTTTGAAAACAGTACCCCTTTGGACATTTTTAAGTTGTAACATTTTTTTTTAAATATAAAATCGTGTTACTTTTATATTATTGGATCTAAATACTGTAGCAGTTTGATGCCAGTCATTTAAAAAAACCATATGAAGGAGCTCTTCATTTGGAAATTTTATAATACAGTCATGTATTGCATTACAACGTTTTGGCTAACAGTGGACCACATATGGTCCCATCAGATTATAGTAAGATTGAAAAATTCCTCTCATCTACTGACGTCCTAGGCACCCTGCCTTCGTGGCACAACGCGTAACTCGCCTGCTTGCGGCGATGCTGGTGTGAGCAAACCTACCGCGTTGCCGGCCATGTAAAAAGTATAGCACATGCAAGTTATGTGCAGTACGTAGTACTCGATAATAAATGACCATTCCTGGTTCGTATATTTATTGTACTATTTATTATTATTTTAGAGACTACTTTTTCCTACTTATAAAAAAAATGCTATAAAACAGAATGCAGTCCACTCAGCAGCTCTCGATTGCATTATTATCTTGTGCTTGACTTAATCTCATGTTTTGTACAGTACCTTGCTGTACAGGCTTGCTATAGCCTGCAGCCTTGGAGCAGTAGGCTGTACCATATAGCCTAGGTGTGCAGTAGGCTCTGCCGTCTAGGTGTGTGTAAGTGCACTCTGATGTTCATACAACGATGCAGTCTAACAATGCATTTCTCAGAATGAATCCCCATCCTGAGGTGACTTTATTTTCTTTTCTCTGAACTTGTTTTTTCATTCCATTTTCTCCTCAGAAGTGTACCTTAATAAACTGTAGAGTTAAGAATCTTTTATTATTCAATCTATTATATTTGGACCAAAAATACATAAATAGAAATTTTAAAATATTTTTAAAAATTCTATGACAAGTGCTAAATATTACGGGTCATCTTGATTGGGTTATCATTACAGTTGTTTTTAGTACATAATTGACCAAAACACCTTCAAAATATAAATATAAAAACTAAAATCTTATTGGAAATGCATCTTTGAATGGGATAGACGTTCCTTTTCCATTCTTGGATAAATTGCTAACATGGGACAGTTGTTAAGCACTGATTCTGTTCTTTTGTTTTTATGTATTAAACACTGAGAAGCCTTGTGTTTTCTAAATAAGTAGATGAGAATGAAAGAAATTTTATTATAGTAATGTATCAATGTTTATGAACTTCTGAGATATGCCAAAATTAGACATCAGTTAAAAAAATTATTTTTAATTATGGAAAATGTTAAACTTACAAAAGTAGAGAGAAAATTAGAAAAAGAAACTATCATTTAGTTTTAACAATTATCAACTGATGGCCAATAGTACTTCATCTATTTCCTGGCCACTTTTCTTCCACTTGGATTATTTTGAAGTGACTTTCAGACATTATGTTATTTCATCCATTATGTTAGATATTTCAGTAGGTATCTCTGAAAGATATGAATTCCATTTTAAAACATAATTGTGGTGCTGTCATCACATTTAATGCTAAGAAATTATTATTAAAATATTTTCACCAGATATCACAGTATTCAAATTTCCTTGATTGCTTCATAAATACAAGTGCAAACATTATATTCCATTGTTTACATATATCTTAAGTCTCTCTTTTTTTTTAACAAATTAATTTTTAACAGTTCTGGAGGCTAGATATCTGAGAACTTAAGTCCATTTTAATCAGCAGATTTTCTTTTTATCTTTTTTATTCCCTTGCCCCAGAGTTCATGTCTTAACTATTATACCATGTTAATAAATTCTAATTTGTTGTAAATAATAATTACGATGTATATTTTCTTGCTGGTTTCTTTGAAAGTGTACTGACCTTGAAAACCAACATTGGTATCTTTCTACCCTCATTATTGGACCTTGGACAAGATTCTTTCTTTCTGACCATTCTGCTTTCATGATTCTTGAGTGTCTTGAAATTTCTTGCATGCCCTGCTTTTCCTTTGGCTATTGTCTCCAGAGACATCTAGTTATTCAAAAAATTTTTCCAAACCTCTCTATGGTATAGAACTACACCTATGATTTCAGTAGTGGGAATCCAAGATTTTTAATAAAATAATTGACATTTCTAAATCTCTGTTGATTACGTATTTATGAAGCATTTAACATTTTCAGATTCCACTATAAACCAAATGGGTGGCCAATCTTTAGAATATATGAATTGTTACGAACCTAGCCAAAAAGATACCTTTCAGATTATCTTGTCACTACTATATACTGGCATGGGTGATCGAGCAATTACCATAGTTTTATGGCTAATAGTAAGAGTGAATAAATCTTTAGTGACATTTGAATGGAAGGAAATAGTTTCATCAGTTCATCTGTTTTATAGGCGGTATTTCCTTCTCCTAGGGATCCTGTCTCTAACCTAAAAGTAATCGCCAGCAGGTGGCACTCTCGCCTTTACACAGTGATGCGATTCTAATCTCTACTGAAAAATAACTATTCTGCACCAGAATATGCTGTTTTTAGGAGACTAAAGTCATGAACAAGTTTTCAGTCATTGTATAATAACCATTTTTGAATAATTCTAAAGTTCTGGAATCTGGATCTTTTGAAGTTATACAGGAGATTCTGCTTCATTCCGTTCCTTTGCTCATCCTAAACTATCTCCATCTGGGATGGCACTTCCAGAGCGATGTCTGATGTTCTTAGATAAAAATGCCCTCTCTTGATGAGTAAGCATTTTCCAAAGAATGAATATATAAAAGTCAATCTGCTTTAAAATTTAAAAATAAAATGCCTCTGTGAGTGTTCAAACTTGCTTAAAAACCTAAATCTATCTTTGCTAATAAAGCCATATGTTGAACCCTGTCCTTCCTCCATACCTCCAGCATGCAGAGTGTTCTGCCTTGGTCCTCTCCTGTGTGAGGACGTGCTGCCTGCTTTAACGGCATCTGTCTGAGCATCGTAAGCACTGAAATTTGTGACTAGTTCTTCTGTAGAAATTTATTGCTGAATATCCCACCTCTTCTGAATCATTGACAAACAGCCAAAGTCCAGCTTTTAGCTCCATTATGCCTATTGTATGTACCTCTCATGAACATAGAAAGAGTTATTTAGTATTTTGAGAATTTGTCTAAAGTCTTTTTAACTAACAGCTCTGAAATATGAATGTGTTAGAGAGGAATGATTAAATGGGATGGAGAAAGAGTTCTGAAAATAATGTTTATGCTTTGGCTTCTTTGCAGATAACATTATATTTCTGAGTGACCAGACGAAAGAGAAGGCATAGAGTGGGCGATTCTTCTTTGACCAGTGTTTGGTGCCGTCTCATTTCCAAATCATGTATAGTCTTTATAGTTTCTACAGATAAGAATTAAAATATTTTATATAAGATGAGTGACAATATTTCTCCCGACTGTTGCTCCCCCCGCCTTTTCGTGCCATCCACCTTGGTAGTTTCTGTCGAACATGACGTTCACTAGTTGTTTATTCTCATAGGGATGGTGTCAATGTACAAGTATACAGAATGGTGAACTTTCAGACTCGTCTGTTACAGCAGAGGGATACATCTGTTTTCTCTATAAAGACTCAAAAGCAAGGACTATGTCTTCTCCGTGTACCTGCACCTTAATCAGCGCTTGGCATCTAATAGATACTCGGTAAATGTTTACAGATGCATGATCCCAATGAGATATTAAGCTTTGGCCCAGATTGAAGGGAGTTGCAGAGCAGTGGTTGGTATCTAACCTAAACAGCTTCAAGGCTCACCTACCTTCTCCACATCTTTCGTTTTGGGACATTTTCACTATTGCATAATTATGGAATAGCATTTACTAGCAGTAAGGACCTAACATATAACTAAGGATGAAATACTTCATCTCTGTGTGGTGACACAGGGGCTCTGTTTCCACTGTTCTCTGTCTTTTTAAGCCCCTATTCTCTATCCTTTTAGTCCCATCCAGAACTCTTGGTGAAGTCCCCTAAGCAACCTTTGACATTGCCTCCCTAGGTTAGAGACTCAGGTATAACATATTTTTTTGTTTATTTTTCCACATTTTCTCTTGATGTATATGTCCACAGAGATCATTGTGTACAAACAATTATTCTTATTACAATATTTTGGAAATGACAGAGTACTAATAATTTACTAACCAGGATTACATAAAATAAACCCAGTTTTTCACCTTTTGTTTCTTAAAGTTTGTATCACCCCTCCACAGGTCTGCCCGCTAGTTCATTGTAGTTTTTTAGCAGTTGGCTGGTGTTGAGCGGACTGTCCAGTTCCACTTGTAGCAGGCCCTCATTCTCTCTGGGCCACTTAGGTGCCAGCTTGGCCTTTGGCCCAGCCTGCGTTTGTGCCCTAGGCTACCTGTCCCATCCCTCTGCCTGAGAATGTGGCATGAACTACAGCCAAGGTCACGCTGGGCTTGAACAGCATAAATCACACGCTGTGTTACAGACCGTTTTGGTTCTAAGCTACTTTCTGCACGCTTGAGCAGCTTGTTGTACTTCCAGTGCAGTTTGGTTAAGGAAAGGTGGAGTTCTTCAGATTTCTCTTCTCCTTGCCCAGGAATAGGAGAAAATTAATGGTCATTTCCTCATCTCGGCCATCTTGTTCCTGCCACAGGGCCACTGACCAGTATGTAAACTGCTCGCCGCTGTCTGGCGATGCAGTCCTCCTCTCTGTTACCTTCCTTAAGCAGAACTGCAAAGTAGATAGAAGTCATCTTTTGGGCAACTCTTTTATTTCTTTCCTCAGCAAAAATGCTTTTATACTCCTTAAAAGTTGTGAGAAATTAAGTTAGAATTCCTGTTTCAACTGGGTGATGAATCAGTACTTTGGGAAAGAAATGTGAACAGAACAGCTTCGACCAACCGAAAGCAATTCTGAGTCCAGGGTGCAGGGCAGAGAAGTGTGTCCTTCAGGGTCTTGTGAGCCAGGGCCCCTGGGGACTGCCTGACGGGCTCCGAGGCCGGGGCAGTGTGGTGGCCTCGGCGGGAGCTCAGTACTGCAGACGTGGCCGGTCCACAGCCCAGGCCGTGGGAGCGTAAACTCTGCCCTCCCTACCTGGGCCACCCCGTGTACTGCCCCAGCCTGGCCTGGGTGCAGAGGAGATGTGTGGAATCTGACGGCAGTGACAGACCCTAGGGGTCTTCAGGACACCACATCTGTGTTCAAACTGCCCTGGGACTTCAATTTTGGAATTTTATGTTAAGTGGAAAGATTGAGTGTGATATGAAGAAAACTGAAAGAAAAAGTATCAAACAATGTATGGTGTTATCTCATTTTTGAAGAAGGTATAATTAATATATGCTTAGAAAAGTGTGGAAGGAGAAACATCAAATGTGATGATTGTCTTGATGGGAAGGTTAATATGTGAGTTTCCTTATTTACACTTTTGTATATTCTAATTTATTTTTAGCATTGAGTAGTGTTGTTTTATAATAAGAAAAATAAAGCTTTTTTCATTTTGGGTGAAAAAAATCCTTTCAGTTGTTTCCAAGCCAGACCTGCCGTGCTCACTGACCTTTAGCTAGTGCCGAGTGTACTGGAGGTAGGCCAGGTAATTGTGCGTGTGTCTCTCCCCGCCCTCTGCATCTTGGCATCTCATGCTTAGACGCTTCATTCACCTCTTTTTTCTTTTCTCTCTCTTTCTTTCATTCTCCTCTTAATACATGTGCACTACCCAGAGCAACCAACGTTTAAGACCAGCACATATGAGATCCGCTGTTTGCTGCCAATACAGTTCTCAGAGCCGTCCGTTTCTTAAATATCACCGGACGATAATCCGAAGACATCCAGGAATACAAAGGACATGTGTCTGTGGCTGTTTTGGGGGTTCCTTGTCATTGCCAGCCGGTTACAGCCTGACCTTTGCAGCTCAGCTAGGGAAAATTATAGTGGTTTCTCTTTGTTCCCCAAAGGTCATGCAGTTCTCGAAGGCAGCTTGTCTTTTACTCAAACTACCCTTTGAACTCCGTCCAGCTCGGCCTCGCACAGTGACATTTTAGGGCCTTATGAGTGTTGTCAGTTGGACTGCAGTGGGACGTTGACATGGAAATGAGGGAAGGACAACTTTGCCTGTTTTTCATCAGGGTTTGCATTACGTGCCGTGAAGATGGGTGAGAGCAAGCAAATCACTGGAAAGTGAGAGAGAATTCCTATGTTAATGGGTTGTAGAGAAACCTCTTACGAGGTAACAACGATCATACAAATGTGGGATGTTTATTGTTTGCTTACCGTGTGCCAGGCCCTGAGCCCAGGGCTTTTTGTCACGGTCTCTCATCTCTTACCCTAAGAAGAAGGTAGCATTAGCCCCACTTTGCAGGTGGGGAGGGAACCTGTCAAAGCCGTGGCTGCCTAAGAGGCAGCCTGGAGAGTGAGCCGAGGGATGTGAAGTTTGCGTTTTGCTTCTGCCCACTGCCTGCTTCTCGCCGCCCTCCCACCCCCATCGGCCCTGGTACCCGAAACTCCCCGCTGCTCACTTGTCACTAGCACCCCATGCGAGGTGCATTCGAATCACATGGGGAGTTTAATGCAGAATTGGTCGAGGGCAGAATTACACATGAGGGAGAAATACCTCTACCTCTTCACTCTCTCTGATCCTCACTCAGTCTGACGATTCTACAGGAAAGTAAGTCACAGTTGATTTCTCTGCCAAGCGGTGTCTCCAGTGTCTGCCCCTTTCATTGTCTCCTCCACTGCTTCCTTCCTACCGAGAGATGTCACTGTCAGGGAGATTCTTCAGGAATTTGTCAGGCTCACTTTTTAGAGAATTAGACTTGGCGTCAACAGCACTGAAGTCCCCTCTCACTACTGTAGTTTGTGTGCCAGTCCCAGAGTCTGTGACGGGGTGATGTGTAGCTTTTTAGGCTGTTGGAGTCACGCAGCTACAGTAATGACATTTCTGTCTTTTTACCCTTCATGCATTTCTGTCTGTCGTGCTTTTGACCTCAGGGTCTTGTTTGTGTGTACAGGTGTACATTTTTCACATTTTTTTTTTTTTTTGGTTTTTCTGTTGTACCTGGCATTTGAAAAAATATTGTCTACCATAATGGTTAAGTGAAGGCCGCACAGTCGGACAGCCTGGGTTTGAATCCCCGCTTCCCCCACCGCCCAGTAACCTCTGTGCGTTTCTTACCTTCCCTGCCTTGGGTTTCTGTTTTGTTTTCCTGTGAATAAAACAGGGATGGTAGTAGTATCTACTTTACAGGGCCACTGTGAAGAGCACAGTAAATACACGTAACTTACTTAGCACATGGTAACTGGATCAAGTGCTCAGCATGTATTGGCTGTTGTTGCTGTTGAAGTTACTTTTAACAAGGCATGTCACTCTTCAGCCACTGTGCCCATCTCATCAAGTCTCATGGGGTCCTTGTGAGAGCATATTAATTTTAGTACATCGTACTTGATTTTTTTGTTGTTATTGACATCCATGGATTACTGAAATTGTTTGTTTTTAATCTTCATTGCTTTTTGCAGGGAATCTGGGCATCTTTTGAAACTCATGCCTGTTGAGCACCTGCATATGCCATGCGCTCACGCAGGCCCGGCTCCAGGGCCGCCCACCCTAGCACTCCTGCACTGCGACGTGCCCAGTCTAGGATGAGGGGGTCGGTGGGGAGGACAAGCGGGAGCCTCTGCAGCTGAACACATATGATACACTGTGAACCGCAGTCTAGTCGCAGTAGAAATAAAGTCCTTTGGGCACAGAAGGGATTTGTTAGGTTCGTTTTCAGCAGAGGAAACAGCATGAACCAAGGCCCAGAAACTTAACAGTGTCTGAAGCAGGTGAAGGACAAAACGTGAAGAGTGGGTCGGGGCTGAGTGGTAAAGGGCCTTGAGAACTTGCCGAAGACTCGCAGTGGCGAGCTCTGGAGCTTTCAAGATGGAGACGTCGCATCAGAATTGTGCTTTAGAAAGAACAGTGACTACAGGTGAAGGGTTGGGAGAGGCAAAGCCTGGAGGCAGGCAGGCAAGCCTAGAAGGTGAGCAGAGTGGAGGTGGAAGGTGACATGAGGGGCCTTTGGGTTCACATTGATTCGTTCATTGTGTACCAGTCACGTGTCAGATCCTGGGCCGGGTTCTGGGTGCTGAGAACACACAGCTCCTGCCCAGAAACTGGTGGGGACACTGGATGTTAGAGCTGAGAGAAGTGGGCAGTTAAAAGATAATCGGGCAGCTGTGTGAATGGTGACACTTTGTTTCCTAGACTAAGGAATGCAGATGTGGGAACAGTTTTGAGAAGAGGAAAGATCATGAGTTTAGTTTTGAACTTAGTTTAATTGTAGCTGTTTTAGCTTGTATTTGGCAGGGAGATGATTAATGGGCCTGGAGCTCAGAAGAGAAGTTGAGATGAGTGACTTTTTTTTTTTCCTCTGCCAAACACATTGTAAACAGATTTTGTGAGATAACTTTCAAATGCTGCCTGGATTCCAGCTTTCTGTTGTGGAAAACAGCGTGGGTAAGATTCCCAGTTGCCTGTTTGTTTTACAATGTACCAGGGATGTGTTTTCATTGAGTATGGTGAAATGACAGACATGGAGACAACTGCCTTTGAAAAAAAGGCTTTTGCTTACAGTTCCCAAGAGGAGGGCACACACCTCACCGTGCAGGACCACACGGGGAAGCAGCAGGTAGGTCGGGATGCAGAAGGAGTGAGGGGAAAGAGTGGGCCAGAGCTCTAATTGTGCCTTTTCATGAGGAAAGAGTGTATGAGACAATATAGGTAAGCTGAGCAAGTTTGGGGTTGGACAGTTTGAATAATCTGCAGTGGGCTCTGGGTTCCTAGTTGTCAGGGACCAGACCCTTGTGTGAATTTGGGCAGAGAACTAGTGTCCTAGACTGCAGGAGCCTGATGAAATGAGGCTCACAGCGGGGGTGGATGAGGTAGTATCGGGGCTGGTTGGAGTGCGTATCAAAGGTGTGCTCGTGGGCAAGGCATTTACTGTTTCAGGTGTTAGCTAACCTTGGGAGGGGGCGGTCTCTCCTAGGGTCTCCAAGGCCCCAAGCTGGCAACATATAAAACACAGGAAGTAAACATGGTTGATACCCAGCAACATCCGTTATCCCTTCTGCATTTATGAAACCCGTGTGTTATTGGGGGTGACGATGCACAGAGCCAAAATATTGTCTCTGTTCTCCTTTGCAGTTAAGGGTTGCTAAGGGGGTACAGGCAGAAGTCATTTGGTGGTGCTTCCAGGAAAGTTCCTTAAATCAGCAGTCCCTCACCTTTTTGGCACCAGGGACCGGTACTCCTATGAAAATCTAATGCCTGATGATCTGAGGTGGAGCTGAGGTGGAGATGCTAGCACTGGGGAGCGGCTACAGATACAGATAAAGCTTCACTCACTCACCCGCTACTCACCTCCTGCTGTATGGCCTGGTTCCTAACAGGCCACAGACCAGTACAGGTCCTCAGCCCAGTGGTTAGGGACCCCTTTCTTAACTGAGCTGTTGGAAGGTTCATCCTTTGTGCTTCTCTGGACTCTCATCTGGCATTTGTTTGTCTGAAATGTGGACATGATGACTTGAATCTCCAGTAGCCATCTGGGACCATGAGACAATCTTCAGGATGAAGACAGAGGAAGCTGGGATCCGTGCTGACCATGGAACCACTGTACCAGTTCTGGGCAGCCACTTCTGGACTTCTTTGGGAGACACAATAAATCTCTACCTTGTTTAAGCCACTTATTTGTGCTTTGCTGTTAAGCCCAATCCTTACTAATGTATACATGCTTACCTTTATATACACAATCAACTCTTTTCTCTTATCCTTTCTCTTAGATGACCTTCCATTGCAGGCAGAAGTACAGTCTTACCTCCACTCCCATAGTCCTTCAGAGTTTTAACCTACTCTCATTCTAAGTTTGGGGAGGGAACCAAGACATAAAATGTAACAAAATCTTAGCAATTAGCCTTAAAAAGAATAAATACAAGCATTTTTTTTCATCAAACAGTTTCATTATATGAGTAATCCCTAACGAGGACCCTTAATTAATGGCTCCCTGTCAAATAAAGGAGCACTTAGGTTAAGAACATAATTTTCCATATGCTTCCCCTGGCAGTATAGTACACTAGATAATGTAGGGTGAGGAGGCTTCCCATTGCAAAATAACCAGATCCTAAGTACAACATAGTTTTTATTGTATCATTGGTGTTTTAGTTAAGGTTGCCATAACAAAATACCATGGACTAAGTAGCTTAAAAGGCAGGCATTTATTTCTTACCATTCTAGAGGTTCAAGTCCAAGATCAGGTGCCAGCATAGTTCATTTATCACGAGGCCTGTGTTTCCTAGCTTGTAGGTGGCCACCATTTTGCCGTGTACTCACATGACCTCTGTGCATGCTGGCAGAGAGAGAGTGAGCTCTCTGCTGTCTCTCGTAAGGACACTAGTCCTCTCTTATCAGACCTCCACCCTTATGACCTCATTTATCTTTAATTAGGCTCTATCTCCAAATATAGTCGCATTGGGAATTAGGGCTTTAATCTGTGAATTTTGAGGGGACACAGTTCAGTCCATAACATTGAGCTTACAGAAAGAAAAGGTCATCATCAAATGATGAGTTTTACACTGGGGACTGAAACTAGAGCAATAAGTAGGAAACACTAAAAAATTGGGTTTTGTGATGACAGGTGCTAATCTTGATATTGTGGTTTGGAAATAAAAAGTGGTATGTGTCAAAGGTGTGCCTTAAACATTCTTGAAAGTAGAGGAGCATTTAAAACAGGAACAAGGCAAAGATGCCTTATCACCACTTCTCGTTAACCTACTTGCACTGAGATTTTAGCAAGCACAGTTATGGAAGGAAAAGTATTAAGGTTGGAAAGGAAGAAGCAGTTACAAATGCTGGGATTACATAGAGAACAGAAGAATCTATAGATGAATAAGTGTTACTGAAATTGAGATCATTATGCAAAAGTTAACTGCAAACAACAGCAAAGAAAATGTGGATTTAAGAAGATGCTATATACAAGAGCATCACAATAAAAGGAGTCTCCAAGTATGTGGTCTCCATGGAGGACATTATACAAATTTATTGGAACATATTAAAAAAAGATTAAATACGTTGGTATACTATGTTTATTGGAAGCATCAATAATGTAAAGATGTCAACCCTCCCCAAATTGGTGTTACAGACCAAAAGGAATAAAAATTCCCAGAAGTTTTGGGAGAACAGGTCAAGTTGATTCTAAGGATGTACTGATAAAGACAACATACTTTTGAAGAGGAAGACTGAGATGGGGGACTTGTTCTGCCAGTTGGCAAGACTTTTTTTTTTTTTTGATAAAGCTATAAGTGATAAATGAAGTATATTGTGGATGCAGGAATAAACAAAAAGAATAGTGGTGTAGAATAGAGAACCCAGAAACAGACCTTTCATCCATGGAAATGCAATGTGGTAAAAGTGGCATAGTTCACTGGGAAAGTATAGATTATTCAATAAATGATGCTAGGAAAATTTATTATCCATTAAGAAGAAAATGAAGTTGGTCTCTGCCCTACACTTTATGCAAGAATGAATTCTTGGTTCCTTAAAGACTTATTTGTGAAAAGGAAAACTTTAAAAATTTTGGAAGAAAATTTAGGACATGTCTATGATTTGGGGGCATGGAAGTTTTTTTTTTAAACAAAAATGTAAACAGAAAATAGTGATAAATTTAACTGTTATCAAAATCCGTCAAACAGCAAAATGACAAGTTACAGACTGGGAGAGAAGATATTTGCAATAATATAACTAAAATACCATCTAGAATATGTAAAGGCCTTCAGAGCAATAAAAATGACAGCTTAGAAAAATGGGCAAAGACATAGAGGCATTTCACTAAGAAGGAAATATAAATGATCCATTAATACAGGAAAAAGTGATCGACTTCATCAATAATCAAGGAAATGCAAACCAGAAACTGCAGTGAAATTTCATTTTAAGCCCAGCAAATTTCAATACATTTGCTAGAACAAAGTGTGGGGGAAGATGTTGTAGACCAATGGGAACTCTTATGGACTGGCGGAGGAGCATAAATTGGCACTTCATTTTTAGAAAACATTTTGTCATTGTCTTGTAATGTTGAGATTTCCCCCAGTTATTCCACCTTTAAGGCACACCCCGTAGGAAACTTGCCCATGTGGCTCAAGAAACATGCCCAAGGGTGTTCATAGCAAAAGTGTATGTAATAGTGCAAAACTAGAAATAACCAAAGGTTCATCAACAGAGAATGGATAAATAAACGCTCACACAGTGGAATGCTATACAGCGCCGTGATGCTGTAACAAGAATAACTTCAAAACGTAAAGTTGAGTCCATGTTACAGAAGATATTTGTCTAGCATGTTATTTTTATAAAGATTAAAGTCAAACAGAAGTAAGCAATATGTTTATGGATAGGCATCTGTATGATAAAACTTTAAAAAGAGGGGGAGTGATAAATTCAAGATGAGTTACCATAGGAAACTGCGGGAAGGCACAGCGGGTAAGATAAAGAAGCACACAGGTGTATGCCACAGTACTAGTGTGTTTTACTCCTTAAGTTAGGGGGCAGGTTTATGGGTTCTTTGTTTGCTTTACGACTTACATATATGTTGCATGTATTTCTAAATGTATTAAATATTACATTAAACAAATAGAAGTTTTCATAAAAATATCTCAAGTATCGGTAATATATACCGCAATGACCCTATTAACGCTGATGTTAATAATAGCTAACATTTAAAGAACACTCCTGCCTTATACATTTGTATAGGCACTATTATTTAATCACCATAACAACTCTATAAAATAAGTACTATCATTATGACTGAGGTTTAGGGACATCAACTTGCCTAAGGTCTCATAACTAATAAGCCATAGCACTTAGATTCAAATCCAGGTCTGACTCCAGAACCCAGGCCCTTAAACCATGAATTCGTATTGACCATCTGGTCCCTCCTCATTTCATTTATTGGGAACCTGAGTGTCAGAAAGTTCAAGAAATTTGCCTAATGTCACATACTTAGCTTCAAGCATTCCTGTTCCTTAGTTGATAGGTGGAGGGGGTAAAAATAATCGGGTTAGTAAAAAAGTATAATCAAACATAAATGGTATGTGAAATGCATTCTGATATATTGTATATTCAGAACTTCCTCCTCACTGCATAATTCTAACACGTGGATAGGAGAATCTTAGTGTATTTCTTCTCATGAAGGGATGTAAATGATGTTATAGAAACAAACATCAGTCATGAGAGAAGACTGAACAGAGGTGGTGGCAGGTTGTGGGATGAGCCCTATGACTGCTTTCAGGTCCTGTTATAGGGCACAGCTGGGAACTGGCCTTGTTCTGAGTCTGCAGCACAGAGTTCAGGAAGAATTTGGGGCCAGGTCGTTAAGTCCGCCTGAGACAGCTGAGGGAGATCGAGGAGGACGGCGTTTATGCCCGAGTGTGTTCTACAGTGCCCTGGATCATGTTGTACTCCATGTAATGCCAAGATCGATGAGGTTCACCTGGCTTGGGTGAGTGGCATGTGTCCTGGGCGTCCGTCTGGAAAAGACTACGTATCATTCATCCCGATTTATCATCTGCCACTCTGTGAGGTCCTTCCGAAGGGACCTAAAAGCATAGCCCTCTGTCTGCCATTGGGTGACTTGCTGAACTCTCTGCTCTGTATCTTGATGGCACTGCTTTCTCACCATCCTTCGTATCAGTGTTTTTAAACAACATTTATCACAACTCATCAGAAGGTTGTAACATCAAGTTCGTGATATGTAAGCATCATTGAAAGAAATACAATAGGATAGAAAATATCAGAGGGCTACACAAGTAGAAAGCAGAAATATGGTTTTGTGAAATCTCTGTGTTCCCACAGACACGTATTTTTTATATACATACATATATATATAAAAAACATATATTTAGATTGTAACATGTTTTATATACGGTGACATACAGACATATACATACACAAAAGGCATATAAAAAGTCCTTTACTACTGGTCCTGGTCAAAATTTGTAAGGTGCTGTTTTGTTTTAGGTAAATAAGCCTTTGGTTGACAAGCGACATCTATGTATAAACCCCGTCGGCTTAACCACTGTTGACTTGTCAGTATAGTAGTCATGCACTCTGAAAAGACTGGTATTGTGAGTCGCTTACATACTGTACTTCATCGTTGTCATCATCGGGTGTTCAGGTGGTCAGGGAGTCCTGACGCTGTGCTCCCGGGGGAAGAACTTAGACCCCTCAGGCAAGGCGTACTCCTGTCTCGGAGGTGTACTGTTTGGCTCTCGTCCAGGGCCAATGGCACTCACTGAACCTTTCCTGCTTCGTGCACTTCAGCCTCCCTCCAAGTGACATTGGTAGTGCCTTCTGGCGGAATTCTGGTAGTTTCCCCTTTCTGCGTGTGTTCTCGAGTCCTCCCTCCCTCTTGATTGTGCATGTGACTCTTCTGGTGACACTCACCTTTCTGTTCTGTGTGGCCCAGAACTCTACTCCCTGTGAAACTGAGTCCAAGTCCTCCATCTTCTTTGCGATTCCGATAGCTTCCTTTTCTATGTGACACCAGACACTACTCTATTTGCATTTTAGCAAAGAGCTGCTGAATTTAGATCATAGATGGAACGCAACAGTCCATGTCATCTGCGAAGAGGGCAGACTGACTTGAAAGAGCCAGAGGGGGTTCAGTAAATTTGCTCTACAACAGTCTAAATTGGAGAGAGGCAAGACAGGTACAGTAAAGCAGCAAGTCGAGGTGACAGAGTCACAGGGAGAAATTTCAAATCAGCGAGGAGATTGTACACCCACAGAAACAACAAGGACCGCATCTGCCTAATAGCAGGCATGGTGGGACTTGCAGAGTGGGTGTTCCTGGTCTTGTGTGCCACTGAGTTCTTTCTGGGAGTGCTGGGGAATGGTTTCATTGGGGTGGTCAATGGCAGCGGCTGGTTTAAGAGCAAGAGAATCTCTTTGTCTGACTTTATCATCACTAACCTGGCTCTCTCCAGGATTGCTCTGCTGTGGATTTTCATGTCTGATGCTGTAATAATAGTGTTCTTTCCCAAAATACATGACAAAGGGGTGGGAATGAAAGTTATTGATATTTGCTGGACATTTACAAACCATCTGAGCATTTGGCTTGCCACCTGTCTCGGTGTCTTCTACTGCCTGAAAATCGCCACTTTCTCCCACCCCACATTCCTCTGGCTCAAGTGGAGAGTTAACGGCGTGGTCGTGAGAATGCTGTTGGGTGCGCTGCTCCTATCATGTAGTAGTGCCATGTCTCTGATTCACGAATTTAAGGTCTATTCTGCCCTCCATGGAATTGATGACACAGGGAATGTGACTGAGCGCTTTAGAAGACAAACGAACGAGTACCAAGTGACCCATGTTCTTGGCACTCTGTGGAACCTGCCGCCCCTCATCGTGTGTCTGGCCTCCTACGTTCTGCTCATCCTCTCCCTGGGGAGGCACGGGCGGCGGATGCGGGGCAGCAGCGCCCGCTCCAGCGATGCCAGCACCGAGGCCCACAAGAGGGCCATCAGAATGGTCCTCTCCTTCCTCTGCCTCTTCCTGCTTTACTTTCTTGCCTTTCTCATTACAACATCCAGTTACTTCCTACCAGGAACTAAGATGACTACGATGATTGGAGAACTAATGACAATGATTTATCCTGCCAGCCACTCATTTATCCTCATTCTGGGAAACAAAAAGCTGAAGCAGACATTTGTGGAGATTCTGTGGTGTGAGTCTGGATCCAAGAGACCCTCTCTGCCCCATAGAACAGCAGAGGGGGCGGGAGGGAGCCAGGGAGTCCTTCTGCCTGGCTCAAGACCGCAGGGTGCTTCCTGGCCCTCCTGTGGTACCAGTCCTGTACCTTAGATAGGAAAGAGACACTGCTGCTTTGCTCTGTCCCACCTGGGGATGCGTCTCGTGGCCTCTCTTGGTGCGGTTGTTTAGGAGAAGGTGAAACGGTCTTTGGAACATGTCAGTCTAGTAAGAACGCTCTCACCGTATAGACAAGGAGTTGCATTTTCACAACTATCGGCCCAACATAATGAGCGGTCGCTGGCTTAAACATAAAGTTTATACTGACAGCGATGAGCTGATGTAAAGGAAACAGCGCAGCGAGTCAGAGGCAGGGAGCAAAGGCAGTGTGGTCCCGGACTCGGATCTGAATTCTGCTCCCGTCCGTCTTCCAAGACTTTTGGCCTTTGACGAGTTACTTTAATCACCTGTCCGATCCTCTTGTTCCTCATTTCAAAACGTGGACGGGGACATCGACCTCACAGGCTTCAGGGATCCCCGAGGCCACGCGTGGTGACGTTTCAGTGCAGCGCACGGCATAAAGCACTTGACAGGGGAAGCTGTCGCTGTCACTGACAGCCAACTGTACAGTGACGGCGATTCCCACAAGCTGCCAGTTTCCGCAGATGCACTGTGTGGGGACAAGGCCCTCGGATACTCGGTTCCATCCAGTCCTGTCTTCCAGTGGTGTTCCTTTGTCGTGTCGCTAAAGTAAGTTTTCAAGTAATTTTTAATTTTTTTAGACTGAGCGAAACTCCAAGATGCATATCCGCTTTAAAAACTTCACAGAGTTTTTAAAAAATATAAGCAGTATTTTTATAAGTTTAATCGCTTTTAATAAAATTTCATAGGCATTGATTTTACTTCCTATCAGTGAACAGTGGCGACAAGTCAGTGAGAATATTATTGTTCGAGATCACGAAGAATTCTCAAAGTTGTGAACATGTGCAGTTGGGACACATGGCAGTTCTGAATCCGGATTTTTATCCCAGTCTCCCATGTGTGTACTGCTATTGCGAAGAATGTGCACTTCAAAACCAGACAGCCTGGGTTCAAATCCCGGCCCTGGCCCTCATGAACGGGCCGATCTGGTGGAAGACTTTTAGCCTCTCTCCGTTTCTCTTTTCTTGTTCGTAGAATGGGAATAGTAGTAGTATTTTGTCAATAGGGTTGTTGGAAGGAGTCAATGAGTTAACATATGAGAAATGCTTAGAGTTACACGTGGAGTACATACCCAATAAACATTGCTGTTCTTATTGCCGTTGTTACGTTGTTATGTTTTGACAAAGCATGGAGGATCATCACATCACTGGTATTTGGTCATATGTAATCAGAAATTAATTTTAGGATTGTTCTGGGATCTATATATTCATTTCTAAAATTACACAAATAAAATGCCTTTCGGTTTGCCTTCAAATTGATACTTGCCTCTTGAAGTTGCCAGGAAAATTCCTAATTCTGAAATAACTTAAAATTCCCTTTCCAAAGATGTCTGCTTAAACTAAAAGTATGAGTTAATATTCATCCCTAACTTACTAAAATATAAAGATTCTGGAACGGGTCCTTCGGTAATTAATAGAAATCTGTGCTTCTTTTCATCACAGGGCAGCGTTACTATGGGAACCCGTGCTTCCTAGATTGGCATCTGCTGCATGAACCCTGACCCAGCCCCTGCTCTGGAATTCACCTTCACCCGCCCTTGACCATTGACTTCTTCCTGTGTCTGTCACTTTGACAACTTCTCTGCCCAGCTGTGACCTTCTGGTTCTTCAGCCCTTCCTGAATTACTGCTTCTGTCTTCTCCCTCAGGCTTCCAGATTTTCCTCTCTTTCAACTGAATGTAGCATTTTACTAGAGATTTCGTCTTGGCCACTGTTTGGTTCTCAGTGCCTTTGGCTGACTTCTGAAGGGTCCCTCCCTTCTCTTTCCTCTGTGGCTCCTTTAGATCCTACCTGACCCAACAGACTCATAGGCGGTACAGTGGACACTCTAAAGTTACCACCACTGTTCTCTCCATGAGAGCCAGGAGCTAGCTGGACAACGTGGACTCCCCCGAGCAGGCGTTTGCTGCGGTGGTCTGTTGGCTGAGTGCAGTTACCTTCCCTGAGCTGAGCGGAAGTGTGGTATCCATTCACACCCCCTTCCCTGCTTCCTCGGTCAGAGAAATTCAGAGGCAGTTCCTGGGAGATCTCAGACTTTGTTCTACAACATTAGTCATATGTGGATTGTCATTGACCAAGATCAAGGTGGGCGTGGGGCCATTCCTCTCAGTAGTAGGTGAGTCTCTGAGGAAGGGAACCTCACCTGCTGCTAGAGGCACAGAGATGGGACCCAGGATCTGGCCTTCTAAATCACCAGGGGGATACGGACCTGCCAGCTCCTCTCTGAGTCCCAGGGAGGGAAAGAATTCTTAATCAGTGCCTGAGGCCCAGTTTTGAGAAACCCTGGGAGGGGCTATCTTTGTTTGTTTTTGCTTTCAGTGAATTAAGTTCAGTTGCTAAACCCCTTCAATCTAGTCGTTTCATGCATAAGGACCAGAGCGCAGCTTTTCCCCACTGTGACCAGGTTCCTTTGGTCAAAGTATGGGGGCGAGAATTGTCCCTGCTTTGGGAGTCCAGTTATAAGTTAGAGCTTGTCCTAAGGCTATGTGTGCGCTCCAAACACATCTATTCTTTGGTGTATTGCTGGAGACTTTAACACGTGAATCAGTAGCAGCTTATAGACAGTAGCTCATGAGACCTTCCAGATTTCTATGTGGGGACCCTCTGTTCTAGGTGTCATGGGACTACTTTTCATTTTTAATTCTCTCTGACCTCTTGAACTCAGTTCATAAATTCTGACATTTAATGAGTTTGAACTGTAGTTTGGGTCCAGGAGGATTATAAACGAAAAAGACAAATGAACAATGAAATAACAACAACAGAACTACATTCCAGATTTCTCAAACAGTTTCAGTGCTCACCAGTGCTCTTCGCCTAATGCAGCATCCCCGATACTTCCCAACTCTGGATGAGCAGGACCCTCTAGAGGATCTTACACTTGTGTTTGTGATTTTCTTGACTGGAGATAAGTGGAAAGGAATGTTATTTGTATTTCGCAAGAAGTTCTGTTTTAAGAAAGCAAAGGTGACCTTATAACCTCCAAGGACTGCTGCCAACAATTGTATATTATGTTCTAGTGTTTCTGCATTTTGTTAGACTAGAAAAACGTATAGTGCAGTGGCTTTTGCACAAGTGGCTCTGTTTGCCTGGAACCCCCTTTCTCACTCTTCAGCTTCGTAAGGTCCTCTCATCCTTCACGACCTACCTCCTCCAGGAAAGTTCCTCTGACTCTCTCGGGTAAATTTAAGCATTTGTTCTATGTGTTTTTCTACAATGTTGTCCATGCTTCTTATCATGTTACTGTGATGATTATTTACATTGCACATCTGTACCTATTAGACGTAGATACTTCACTCTTATTTATCTTTCTAGTTTCATCTCTCACTACTTCCTCTCCTTGTATCCCTCCATTCATGTTTTCTGAACCTACCTCACTCTTTGTCACCTCTTTCAATAGAATTGTCCTCTTCTTTCATCCTTCTCCCTCCCACCCTGGCCTTCGGCTTGGATAACTACTTTGTACCCTTAAGACTTCATTTGTATGTCTCCCCAGTGGAGCCTTCCCAGAGCCCCCAGGGCTGGGCCGAGTGCCCCTGCTGAACCTGCCCACGGGCCTTTTGCCTTTCTTGTTATAGCACCTAATACGCTGATCTAATTGTCCATTTGTCTGTCTCTCCCACCATTCTGTACGATCTTTGAAGGCAGGATGTGAGTGATCGTTCTCTGGTTCCCCAACACCTCACTTATTAGCACCTGGATGTTAATGATTTAGTGAATGAACAAACCAGCCTAGCATAGTAGAGCCCAGTCTCAGAAAGGCCTTCCAACTTAGCCACTGATTTTCTATGCTATTTGGCAATCGCTTACTTTATCTGATTTTCATTTTCTCGCCTGAAAATAGAGATAACCATATCTTCCTAGGACTGTTTTATGATCACCTGAGGTTGGTGATGCCCAGTCCTGGAAAGACAGCAGCACTCAAAAAAGCCCTAGAAACATAAGTTTCCTTTTTCCTTCCTGCTAAGCAACATTGGTACTCTTCTGAAAACACTTCAGAGTTCATGGTTTTATTTATTCGTGACCGACCCCATTCTTCAAAGCCTTCATCAAGTAAGCCAGGTCATCTTTGTGCTCTGACTGTTCGCTCTAAAGCTTTCCCTATAGATCTGCCAGGCGGCAGGGTTTGGGCTCACGACGGCAGTGCACCCCTCAGTGGGTCTTCTGGGCTCCAGTAAGTAGTCAGATGTACAAGGCTCTCGCAGGCCACTGTGGCACCAGCCTGCTGCGTGGATATGGTTCAGGGACCCAGCTCACCAGCAGTGCAGCCGGGCCTTCCTCTTCGATGGCGCCCTGGCTGCCAATCATACAGCTCAGGAGCAAGGACAAGAGACCTATGTTCAGGTAAAAGCTTCGCAGCCCAAAGGAGCCAATTTCTCTTATAATAATTTTACAGATATAGCTTCAGCAGTTGAGCCAAGGGACAAATACGTAAGAAGAGGCACCACACTCAAGCCCAAAGCGGGGAATCTTCATAAGATATTTATATGTAACTGAAGGTCAGATTCTTATACAGAGGGAGAAAGGGTTTTGTTAATACTTCTCCTATATTGACCCTTTCAGAAATACCTTCTGACAGAACCAGCTTACCCACTGATCACGCCAGCCAACATGATCACATGTTCATTATAGTAACTCCTGCTACTAAAAACCCAAAACTTGGTATATCACACTCCGAATGAGGCCTATTACTGCCCAATACTGGCTTCCCCCTCTTTTGGGGAACACTTAATTCTTACATATACTCTATATTACTTATTCTGTTTAGACATGGTATATATAATATTTCAACTTAGTTATTTAATTCAGTAATCTATTTTATAGATAATTGAGTAGAAATATGTGCTATAATATAATCTTCCCTCTAATCATCGTGTTGCCTGTTCACTCTGCGTTTGCCCTTTGGCTGATCTGGGCTTGCTTCCGTCAGTGCCCATTAATTTTACATGAAAAACTTTTGTAAGCAGCTAGGCTCCGGCTCAGGGAATTCTTGCAGGGTTGCCTTCCAGTCATCTGTCCTACGGGCCTCATAAATTTACTCACCCTTCTGGACCTGGTCGTCTTCACAGTGTTACTCCTTCTCATCTATTTCTACTGGGTTTGGTAATAGGACTCCGGATGCTCCATCATGATGCTGGTTGGTAACCTATTCTGGCTGCGTCCAGGATTGCACTTTGGTTTTACCCAACTGCTAGAGCATGTAAGACATGCCATACTCTTGTTCTCTTACTCATGGCTTTTGATATCATTTGTCAGGCATATTGTGTCCTTTCCTCTCTTAGAAATTACAGAGAAATCAGTTAGTAAAGTGGCTATTTGGCTCACAAAACTATAACTAAAGCTTTCCCATGTATCTGGTGCCAGAATACTTTGATTGGCAATTAAATACCTAAGAGGAAATAGTTATATGTGATTTAAACATAAAACCCAGGTCTATGAAGAAGCACATGCGATGGCTGCCATTCCTTTTCCAAGCAAAAACAGATCAAAGCAAATGATTATGGCACCAATCTATGTATGTGACTGGTGAGGAAACACAAAGGAGTCATCATGAGAGGGTGGAGCGCTTTCTTAAGGAGATGCGAGGTCCTTGAATTTGATCTGTTAGATAACAGTAAATCACTATATGTGCTCAGGAATGAACGAGTAACATTAAGATGCCCAGGATGACAGCTGCAACATGAACAGATTAGAGGGGAGCTGAAGTCGGGTAATTCGCGGATGTGTAGATGGGGGTGGGTGGGTGGGTGGGTAGGAGAGGGGCATGAGGATTCCCACCATATTCTGAGGTTGCTGTGAAAAAAAGCTGCATTCACTCGACAGAGTGACAGCAGCAGTGCTGGCCT
This sequence comes from Eidolon dupreanum, assembly GCA_028627145.1. Lineage (NCBI taxonomy): Eukaryota > Metazoa > Chordata > Mammalia > Chiroptera > Pteropodidae > Eidolon > Eidolon dupreanum. Next base: position 68,196,457 of record CM053514.1, read on the forward strand.
GGAGCCCTGTCATTTGGATTTGAAGTCCTCGAGGCCGCCATACCTCCCCCCGCAGGCCTCCTTCTCTTGGAGGAGTGGACTCGCAGGTTCACCGGGGCTGTTTTAATTGGGCATTTCTAAGGAGAACAGGATATGAATGACGAAATAGTAATGCAATCCTTGGAAGATTTGCATCTCAGTAAAAGCAGCTGGCTCTTAGACCAGTAATGGCTCATCTGCCGCACCAGGGAAAAGTAAAAAAGGAAATGTCCTTCCCAGCTGGATGCTGGTGCCCGCCCGCTACACGTTTCCGTATGTCTCCTGCTCCCAGCATCAGCACCACAACTGTCGAATCCTTAATGAGGAAAGATGCTTCTAACACGCTTTTCCTTTCCCATTATTTTCTCAATGATTCTGAATGTTGTAGGACTCATTGTGAATCTGTTTATTGTGGTGGTCAACTACAAGACTTGGGTGGAAAGCCGCAGAAGCTCCTCTTCGGATAAGATCCTGTTCAGCGTGGGCATCTCCAGGTCTCTGATGCTGGGGCTGTTTCTCCTGTACGTTAACTACTTCCTCATCTCTTCAGATGCTGAGAGGTCAGTCCACTTACCCAATTCGTACCTGTTCTGTTGGCTATTTTTGGACTCTAGCAGTCTCTGGTTTGTAACCTTGCTCAACGTCTTGTACTGCGTGAAGATCACTAACTTCCAACACTCAATTTTTCTTCTGCTTAAACGAAATCTCTCCCCAAAGACCCCCAGGCTGCTGCTGACCTGCGTGCTGAGTTCTGCCTTGACCACGCTCCTATACGCTGTGGTCACACAGACGTTATTCTTTCCTACATTTGCGGCTGGGCGAAATGGCACAGTGTTTGATGTGACTGAGGGCATGATGTCTTTGGTGCTCTCGCTGGGCTTGAGCTCATTTCTCCAGTTCACCATCAATGTGACTTCCGCCTCCTTGTTAATATATTCCTTGAGGAGACACATACAGACGATGCGGCGAAGCGCCAGTGGTTTCTGGAGTCCGCAGACGGAAGCTCACGTGAGCGCCATGAAGCTGATGGTCTGTTTCCTCCTCCTCTACATTCCTTATGTGGTGGCTGCTGTCTTCCTCTACCTGCCCCCTGCCCTTCAGGTGGGGCTGAGAGTCAGATGCCTGTGTCTGATTATCTCTACCTTTTATGCTCCAGGACATTCTGTGCTCATTATTCTCACGCACCCGAAGCTGAAGACGAAAGCAAAGAAGATTCTCTGTTTCAATAAATAGTGGAATATCAGAAGTCAAGAGTGGCTGGGATCACCTTGTGGTTTGGGAGCAAGATTTTCTCTGTTAGCAGTTTTCCTGTTTGTAACTGCCGATCTGACTTTCTCGCCCTTCGAGTGCCTATATTTCAGTTTATTCTATAATTTTTCTGCTAATATGTTAAAATAGGCACTTTCTCGGAGGAGCTGTTTGAAATGTCGTGTCTTCTGCGCGGGCGTCGCGTCCCTGGTGGTGGAACCCCCCGCTGCTCTCTCAGCGGCTGACACGCCGGTGGGCGTCCCCGGGACTCAGCAGCGCCTGACGGGGCCGGCTGCAGTCCAAGCCTGGACAGTTGCTCATGTTTCTTTTTTGTAATGCAAGTACCTGACTTAAGCTTTTCTTTTTTTCCTTTTTTATTTTTATTTTTATTGAAGTAACATTGGTTAATAACATTATGTAAGTTTCAGGTATACGATACTGTGATTTCATATCCGCATATACTATGGCACATTCACCACTGAAAGTCTAGTTTCCCTCCTTCATGTACATCAAACCCTCCCCTTACCTGTTTCCCCCTCCCCGTACCCACTTCCTCCTCTGGTAGCTGCCTGCCTGTTGTCTGTATCCATGAGTTTGTTTTTGTTTTGTTTGTTCATTTGTTTTTTTACACTCCATATGTGAGCAATCATACAGTTTTTGCCCTTTTCCATCTGTCATATTTCATGTAGCATAATACCCTCAAGGTCTAGCCATATTTTCACAAATGACAATATTTCATCTTTTTATGGCCAAGTAGTATTCCACCGTATATTTAGCTATGTATATTCGTATATACATACCACATCTTCTCCATTCATTTATCTGTCAAGGGACACTTAAATTGTTTCTATATCTTAGAAAACAGTATGGAGGTTCTTTAAAGATTTAAGAATAGAACTCCCATGTGATCCAGCAATCCCTCTTCTGGATATTTACCTAATTTGAAAAGATAGATGCACCCCTATATTCATTGCAGCATTATTTACAATGGCCAAGACATGGAAACAACCTGACTTAAGCTTTGATTGTGAGACACGCCCTTCAATGAATAAACACATCGCCAGCCACACGACTAGGTGACTAGCCAGGCCACCTCCCTCCCCGGAGGCTCCTTTGTTTTAGGGATTTTGGTTGATTTCATTAACTGACCATTTGGGTCATATGTTTTTCTTTTCCTGCACTTTAAATTTCCACTCTTATGTTTTAAATTCATCAATTAAAAGTGAGCCCTCCAAACCCTATGCCTCCACCCCCTACGCCAATAAAAGCAGAACCCTAGGCCTGGGTACTCTCTCTCCTTGTGACCTCACTGTGTGGCCCCAAGTGTGTTGTGTAACTTCCAGGTTCTATGTGGAATAAACTTTTATTATTTCAAAGTGTCCTGATGGTTATTGCAGAAGGGGGTTTATTGAGAAGCATGAGGGCCCATCCAGCCACGGTACTGGTTGTCAACAGGCTAAGACTGGCACATGACCACCATCATTAGTTAAAGTTTTGAGGTTTAGCTGAGGAGTCCTGTGTGACTAGTGGTCACTGGGAGACACTAGATTGGCTCAAAGTACAGCAAGAGGGTGCAAAGAGAAAAGGAAAAGAGAGTGGTTTCAGAGAGAAAAGGGAGGAAAAAGAAAGGTAAAAAGAAATAGGTATACATTATGGCAGATGTACAGAAAAAGTGTCCTCAACTCGCTGGGTGACAGTAACTGAGCTATTACTACCAGGAAACTCTAGGACTGATTTTTTAGGTTTGTTCTCAAAGGAAGGAAAGGGCCAGAGTTGATAGGTGGAAGAAAGTGATCGGTATTAAGGAAGCCCGATCCAGGGTAGTTCCAAGGATTTTAAAATCCAGGGAGTGCAGCCTGAGGTCAAAGCAAGTGCCAAATAGTGACATTAACACAGTCAGCATGCAACTTTGAAGAAGAATGTAGTCCATCATGTGATATGGAATTCAGTGGAAAGCCAAGAGGAGCCACTGGGCTGGTAGTGTGAGGGCCTGACTTTTGGTGGATTTATGTCATCTCTGTGTGAATTTATGCACTGAGATGTGTGGGCACTGCACAAGTCTCCAGGAGAATGCTTTTTTTTTTTTTTGTTCTTGGAACTGCAGAGCTATAGCCAGAGAGGAATGGGAATTTGAACATGAAATATTGATAATTTTTAGAATGAGAATTAGGGAATAATTTGCATAGTTTTTTTTTTGGTATTTATGAAATATGTAAGATTTGCACATCTCAAAATAAATAATCTTATTAAAATAATATTCTCTTTATTAATAAAAAAAAGAGAAATCTCTACAATTTACAAACTGTTGGATTTTCTTTATTTTGGCCACCCGAATCTTGACTATAATATTTAGTAAGAATTACCCAAACCAATATTTTATACTAAAAAAAGGTAGGTATTCATCATGTTAGAAGCTTATGATTAGGAGATAAAAAGAATACTAAGTGAGTAAATATACACTATGACATAAGAACTCTAAAGGAGTAGTAGAATCACTCATGGTTCCCCAACATCTGTTCTCTCTCCCCTCTCTGCCGTAGTAACAGAATTTTTAGCTACCTAGAATTTGGGCAACTGATTACATCTTACAGCTTTCCCTTATGAGCAGGTATTGCCATACGATCAAGTTCTGCCAGCAGAGAATGAGCCGAGGTGATGTATAATTTCTAGGCGGCTCCTCTGGAACAGGTAGCCATGCCCTCCCTTCCCCTTTTCCTTTTACTTCATCCTATGTACTGAAGGTACTGATTGGTCATCTGGGACCCCGCGGCTGAGGTGACTGCCTGGGGATTGTGGACCGATTACCCATCCTAGAGTTGGCTACGTGGTACTTGACACCGTGGAGCTGTCACACCAGCTCTGGACCTTAACTGCAGGACTGACTGTTCATGAGAAATAAGCATCTGCTTCTTTCAGACACTGTCGTTCTGGCTTTCTCTTGCCTTACTCAAATAACCCGTGTTACACCATAAGTATATATAATTGTGTATGTCTTTATGGTGAAGTGGTTTGTAGTTATTTAGCATTTTACAGTCAAAGAACATTTTAATATGACCTGACAAAATATTCATAATGTATTACTAAGTGAAATAAAAATAAATATGCATATGCAATATGATACCAAGTTTTGTAAAAATAATATGTACATGCAAAGAAAATGGCACACAGCAATTATTTTTAGGTGGAAATTTTTGAGTAATGTTTTACATTTCTAAGTTCCTATGATGAACATATATTTCTTTTGTAATCAGAAAAAACATGTGCTTTAAAATATATACAGTATATACGTATCTGCAAGTCTGTCTGTTTATCTAAAGATGCATGAGGTGTTCTGGCATCAACATCCAGTTTCACCTCACGAGAAAGGCTAAGTGACTGACCTTTTGGTTTGTCTGGATTATTCTTCTTGCACCAAGAAAGTTCTGCTAATTCATTTCTCGATTGTCTTACATCGTTTTCATTTTTTCCCTCACCTGGGTTGGATGTGCTGTTGTTGTATTAGGACTTCTGTTAGGGCTGTGTTTGCTATTTGTAGAAAGTCTTGAGTCTTTGCTTAGGCACTTGCCCAAATGTCCTCCTTGGGCACAGTTTTTAGCAGTGCTGTGGGGTCGGAGTTTTGCTGGTTCTAATATGCTCTGCCACAATGTACTTTTTAAGCAGGAATTTAAAAACTTGTTTTGGTGTTTGTTTCTTCAGGATATGATAAGTTACAGGCTCTCTAATATAAATATGCAATATCCTGCATCTCCCTACATTCTCTGCCTACATTCAGGAAAGGGGGATGTTTGAAACTCTTTGTTAAGAGCTGTCACTTTCTGAAATGAAGGGTGAGTGTCAGGGCCATCCATGTCTGTATAACATTATGGAACATCCACTGCAGTAGCTATAACTTGGGGACACTGCCATTTAACTTTTACATGCTACGCACCCAATAGTGTCTCAGCTGCATTTTCACATGTGATTTTATTGGTTTCTCACAGCTTCTTTGGCAGTCAGTAGAGGTATTATTATACCCATTGTACAGATGAGAAAATGGAGGCACAAACAGGTTAAATTAGTGGCGTATTAGAGTAAAACTAGGAAGGGGTAGATCCAAAGTTCCAATTTGTCTTCTGATTCTAAAATTCAGTTATTTTTTCACTGTATCACAAGGTGGGTGGAAAGACATAAGGAGAGAGTAGTGTTGTGACAATTATCAAGTTTTATTTTTTAGAAGAAGAAAATATTCAAAATGATGTCTGAAGTAGGATTTGTCCTTTCTGAAGACCTGCCTAGGGCTGCTGAGATATATATTTATCTATTTATGTCTGTCTGTCTGTCTATCATCCAGAGGTTGGGGAATAGGAAGCATGAAATCTTGTGGGTATTTAGTTTCTTTAGGTGAAATAAATGACACAGTGTCCTGTAGATACTGGGCTTTCAGTCCTGAAATTTATGAGATACATTTTTAAACCAAAGAGTACTAACATTAAAGAAGAAACTGTTTTAAAATTTCTTTTAAATGCTGCTACTTGGGAAAAAAAATTGGGCAATAGAAAGATGATGGGAAAGTAGCTACAATTTATGTAAGAACTAAATGAAATCCTTAACCAGTTCAAGGTTTTAAAAAATGTCTCTGTATTGCCTGAATTTCACTTAAATATGTGTGACTCTGGGTTTCTCTAATCATTGTTAACCAGCATTCTGTTGGTGAGCCATTTTCAGTTGTTTAAAAAACAAACAGAAAAAAAGGAGAGTTAGTTTTGTAAAGCATGAGACCAAAGTAACTTTTAAGATAGCCTGTTACCAGTCTTCCAGTGCATTTGAAGCTTACGGAAAGCATTTAACATAAACTTTCCAGTAATGTTCTTTTTTGTAAGTTAATCCTGGAGATGAATTTTCTGCTCTAGCCCACTGAATCTCAAAGAGGGCCAGAGAGGTGAGGAGCCGTGAGGGTCTTCTGGGACTTTTTTTCAAATTTTGTATGCCCTGCCTTGCCTTCCTCCTGGCTGTGGGGGTGGAAGAAGGAAGTGGTGGTTTGACAAAACTCCCCTGGGGTTTGGTTAACTGGCCCATGGCCAATTTTATTCCCAGAGTGGGGGGAAAAGGGTGAAAGGAAACTGTGTATATGTGAGAATTTGCCTGGCATGGAAATTAATGACGAGGAAGCGATAGGAGTTAGTGGAGGTGGGGAGGGGAGAGGGTCCGGGAGGGTGGAGGGCAAGGGCAAGGCAGTGGGAGAGGCACAGACAGCACCGCGTCCTCTCCCCGGTGGCTGGGGTGGGCACGGGAGCAGCCTTCTGGAGGAGCGCCAGTAGTGACATGTCAAAAGAGCTGGACCGTTCTGGATCGTGGCTGTGGGGTCTGGGAAAAGGCGTGACAGAAATTGCGAGTAGGAAGGAGCAGGAGGCCCCGGTGCACGGCTCCGTGTATGTGCAGCTTGCTTGCAAATGAGCTATGTGAACACAGGTCCTTACTTATTTGTTTGATAACGTTTCTGACCTATTTTACAGGGAATTTATTCGTCTCAGTTTTGCTGCCTTCATAGTTGGGACAGAGTAGAATGATGATCTGAATTCAGATCATCTAACCAAAATAGTTAAATGTGCTGATATTTCTCAGAAAAATCTTTCTTTCTAACTCCTACCTACTCCTCAATATCTTTGACTTACATGTGTGTTTTTAGAGGCCTGGGTAATCAGTCTCTGCTCTTCGTTCTTGCTGTCTAGAAATTCTGGAATCATACAGAGCTGATTATCTTTCTTTAGAAGCAGCAACTCAGTTCATCCTGTGTTTGCATCCTGTGGATCATAGCAGACCCCAAGTGCTCTCCGACTTTATCGGAATCATGGGCCTTTATCGAAAGGCGTGTTATGGAGAGAACTCACCAAGGAAGGAAAGAAAAATAATGTTAATTAGATAATACTGTTTTCTAGACACCAGGCTGGGTAATTTCGTATGTTTTTTTTTATCATGACGATAGCCCTGTGAGGTGAACATTATTATCATACTCTTTATGAAGAGGGACCTGAAGATCTGAGAGGTTAATTGACTTGTCTAAGGACACAGCTACTAACTGGTTGAGTCGGGAAGCAAATCTGTCTGACACTGAGGTATAGTGCCTTCCTGTGAATGGCCACTGGTGCCCCATTTATAAATCCCCCTTTCAGGGAGCTGGTCATGAGGTTCGTGTCCCACTGAGGGCGGGTGTTAGCAGCAGCCTGTGAGCGCTTCACATTGGATGAGCCGTTTCCAGAAGAGCCGTTTCCAGAAAGCCCCGTCTGCCCTGTGTGACTCTCCTTAGCACGATCTTGCAGTGTTATGGGAGAGCCTCAATCTCCTAAGTCTCCTCCGGAAAAAAACAGTTCTCAAACAGTTAAAAACGTAATTTTCACACAGCTTTCTGCAACTGGGTTTTATATAATTTTTTGAAAAGGAAGTTTGAATTTTTGATTTTATTTTAGAGAAAAGTTGCTGAGAGTCCAGAGTCCACCTGTTCCCTTCACTCAGTTTTTCTAATATTACTATCTCGTATGAGCCGGCACATTTGTTCAGACTAGGAAACGAGCATCGATACGTTAACTGTTGACGAAACTACAGACCATATTCAAAATATTACCCGTTTCTCACCCATTTCTTTTTCTTTTCTAAGGCCCGGAGCCAGGGAACCGTGTTGCATATAGTCGTCAGGTGCTGCCAGTCTCCTCTGGTCTGTGATGTTTCTCAGTCTCTCCTTGTGTTTCATGACCTTGACAGTTTTGAAAATTCCTGTTCAGGCATTTTGTAAAATATCTCTCAGTCTGGGTTTGTCTGATATGTTTCTCATCATTGGACTGGAATTATGGGCCTTTAGGGAAGAAGAGTACAGCAGAGGGGAAGCGCCCTTCTCCTCGCGTCATACAGGGTGCATGATATCCTCACGACGTGTCCCTGGTCACGTTAACCTTGGTGGCTTGCTAAAGGTGGTGTCGCCAGACGTCTCCACTATCCACTCACGCTAGTTCCCTACGCTGTCCACTTACGCTAGTTCCCTTTGCAGACTCTTGTTCAGAAATAAGTCTCTAAGGCCAGCTCGCTCTCAAGAGAAGGCAGAGTAAGCCCTGTCTCCCAGAGGGTCTCCCAGGTCTTGCTGCTGTGCTCGACCCATTGCCGCCTCCATGCTTCGGGTGCAGATGGAAAGCGCCCCCGCCCTCCCGTCTGCCCAGTCCCCGCGCTGCTGCGCACTTTCTCCACCGCAACGCTGCTGACGCTCACCGTCTTCTGCCTCAAGGACTTATTCTTGCAGCATGCGGGCCATGAATGCGTTCCTCCCCCTCCCTCCCGGCAGGCACCTGACTTCCAGGCCCGGGGAGGCGGTACCCACGCAGTGAGCAAGAACCCCACCTCTTCATGAGGTGGTGGGGCGAGAAGCTGGAAAGACTCTGAATGTGTGAACATTTACAGTTTTTGTTCCTGTTACACGTGTTTATTAACAATGTGCTCATCTGCTCGGTTTCTGGATTTCTGCACTCATACAGTGCATTAGGAGAATTCATCTGCTCAGGAGAAGAGTCGCCTTGATGCCGCCTAGTGGCAACGTAGGCACAACTCTGGGCAGTAATGAAAAGGCTGCCTGTGGACAGGAGTGCAGAATGGTTGACTCACTGAGATATGTGGGCTGTACAATAGGGATGGGGTTGGTACTTAGTCTCGCATCTTGGTGGAGGGAGGGCATTTTTTTGGTGGAAATGTCAGATCTGAGTCTTTGAAACCCCGTAACTACTTCTTCCTCCTCTACTTGGCCTTTTATGCCTTGACTAGCCTTCTCCCATCATCTCCAGCTCGTCTCACTCCAAGCTCACCTCTCCCCCTCACCTCTGAAACACTCATGGCTGCCTACATGTCTGTCTGTTCTATCATAATGGTCATGAGGAATCAGACTTAGAGAATTCTGTGGAAGGCAGCCTGTGCTTTGGAGATCTTGGCAGCCACAGCATGAGGGAAAGATATAGTTAGCCTTTATTTTGGATAAATGCCAGCAGTAAAATTACTGTAATATTAAGTAAAATTAATTAAAGTTTTTGTTCTCAATTTTTCTCATTTCTTCTTTGATTTCAAAATAAAATAAGAGGGTAACATGAAAAACAGAATAGAAACCAAAGCTATTGCTCTCTAAGCAATGCAAAGTACATTATTTTAATAAATTCCAGAATTCAAAACTGAGCTTTCATGTTTTGCATAGAAAGTATCACCTTTTTCTAAATTGCTGCAGATAATCCACTTTTCTTTGCCGATACACTGACTCTGTCTCCCTGGATGAAAGGAAGTAGAAAGTAGCTATAATTGTGAAATAATGTGAGTTTAAAAAGAAGATGAATCTGTGTGTCAATCGCTAGGTATTTTTTTTAGCAAGCATTTTTCTTATTGGAATTAACTAATTATCTGAATTCCTATGTGGTTTAGCCTTTTCTAACCCCAGTAGTAAAGTAGTTTGTCAAGAAACCATCTTTATATTTATGGTAATTATTTCTTCTTCTTCTTCTTCTCCTCCTCCTCCTCCCCTTCCTCCTCCTCCTTCCTTCTTCCTTCTTCCTTCTTCCTCTTTCTTCTTCTTTCTTCTTCTTTTTTTTTTTTGGCCAGACTAGGCTTTCTGGATACATGTCAGTTGGCAACCAGGCTTTGTATGAAGTCCCTCTGCCCACAGTGGGGCAGGGCAGGGTGGGAGAGAGGGGCAGTGATATCTGTCATCAAGAAGTCACCGTGGAAACCCTGTTCTTGGGGAGATTCGCGCCTCATCAGGTTTTCTGGCCAGATGGAGACCTTCTTCTCCGAGTCTCCAGAGCTGCAGCCAGAGTTTTTAGCTCTGGGTCTTGCAGTTGGGTGGAGATGGCACACGGACTGTGTGCCCACGAGAGGCAGGGGCTGCACACTGCTCACGGCCGTGTCCCTGTGACTGACATGCGACAAGCACTCATGAATCTTATCTGCATGACTGGAAGTCCAGTCCTGTGGTCCACTATGTTATTCATAGAGCAGCCGAGGGCCCGGGAGGGCAGCGGGTGGCCTGCAGCCTCATGAGGCACCCGGGGCAGCACAGGGACCAGGTGCAGGGGCTGCCGCCCCCTGGTGCAGAATGCTTCCCACAACCCACCCTGCCCGCCTAAGAAGCTAGTCTGGCTTCCAACTTCTTTCCAATCCAATCTCTCTCTCTCCTCATTTCCTCACGGTTGTTTCTAGCCGGTTTGAACACTCTACGGGTTCTCTGTTTCTCATGTAACAACACGAACTTAGCAGCTTCAAGCAACGTACATTTCTTATGTCACAGTTTCTACGGATCAGGAGTTTGGGCACAGCCGAAGTGGGCCCCCTCTGCAGGGTCTCACAAGCTGCAATTAGGATGTTGTCTGTGCTGCTTACCTGAAACTTATATACAATCGTGTGCCAACCGCACTTACAACAAAGACCTCGTCTGGGCTGCGTCTTTGCTGGAGCTCAGGGAGCTCTTCCAAACTCTGGTTGTCGGTGGGATTCAGTTCCTTGCGGCATGGGAACCAAGGTTCCTGTCATCTTTCTGGCCGTCAGCTGGGGGCCAGTCTCGGCATCTTGAGGCCTCCCGCAGTTTCTTACCACGTGGCTCTCTCGCGACCCCGCAGCTGGACTCTTCGAGGCCGCAGGAAGGCCCAGCCCCTCTTCCAAGGCTTTAACTGATTAAGCTGGGCCCACCCAGGAGTTAATGTCACCGCCCCCCGCTTCCCCGGCTACAGCACCTGGTTACTAACCAGGCCCCACCCCGCTTAGCTTCTGAGATCAGACAAGATCAGGCATGTTCAGGGTGGCAAGGCCGTAGACCAGGAGTCTTGATTATCTCGAACTCGAAAGATTTGGGACCTTATTTACATCTGCGAAAGCCCTTCATCTTTGCCATATAATGTAAGCTAGTCACAGAAGCGGCATCCCGAATCTCATTCACAGAACCACGCCAGCTCAAGGATCATTCGGGGTGTGTGCATCAGGGTGTGAGAATCTCGGGGGCCACGACAAAGACCGTGGTGTCAGGCTGCTCCCAGGGAGGTTCACCTCTGGGCAGTAAGTGGAGCACTTCCCTGATATTTCTTGATGACTGTGCTAGTCTTTTTCACTTCTTTGAGCTCATCTCCTTCCTCTGTGACCTGATGTGAGACATTTGCTAAGTCGAGTGTGCCTGGGTGACTACCATCAAGGGCAGGTGGCCCTGACTGACTGAATGGCTCCTCTGCCTGGCCTCCTGTAGTTTTTATTATTTGACACCCAAATATAATATGTTCTAGTACTCTGACTCTTTTCTTCCTCCAAACTTCCCTTACTTCTCTCTTTGATAATGAAATATATTTTAAATGTCTGATTATTCAGCTTCCATGCTTATATGTTCAGGTTTTTCTTTTTTTAATGAAAATAATTTTTTTTTTTTTTATACGTATGGGCTCACATCTGGCAACATACAGAACCTGAGACTGTTTAAATTTGGCCTTTTTTGTTGGGAGTTCTTATCATTTCCCGTGCTGCTGTCTAGATTCATGGCCCTTGAGAAGGAGAGTCGGTGTCTGTGGTGCTGTTTTAGATCGACGAGTCTAGGCTCAGAGCTCATTCATGTGGATGCAAATACAGAGGGATCATAACTTCTAAACTCTGTTCCTTGTCACAGCTATTCAGTCTTTGTCTGAAGACAGGTTATTGAAGGGCAAGGCCAAATCCACATTTTGCGGTGTGAAAATTTACTGTGAGTGAGGTGTCACCCCTGGGGGGTCTGAAGCTCAGCCAGGAGCCCACACGTTCATGAGCACCGAGGCGGGACACCTCCTGAGACGGCAGTGAGAGACTCCTTCCCGAGCCATGCAGACCGCTGCCCAAGGACTGCTGATGGTGGTGGCAGTGGCCGAATTTCTCATTGGCCTGGTTGGCAACGGAGTCCTTATATTCTGGAGTTTTGGAGAATGGGTCAGAAAATGCAAGGGGTCTTTGTACAACCTCATTGTTCTGGGCCTGTCCGGCTGCCGATTACTCCTGCAGTGCCTGATTATGATAGACTTAAGCCTGTTTCCACTTTTCAAGAGCAGCCTTTGGCTTTGTTATCTCAATATCTTCTGGGTCGTGGTAAGCCAGACCAGCCTGTGGTTTGCCACGTTCCTCAGTATCTTCTACTGCAAGAAGATCACAACCTTTGAACATCCTTTCTACCTGTGGCTGAAGCACAGGATCTATTGCCTGAGTCTCTGGTGCCTTCTGGGTGGCCTCATGATCAATCTGTTGATTGTAGCCCACTTCACCTTAAAGCCCCACAGCGCTTCCCAAGGAAACAGCAGCATTCTGTGCCCCCTTTCAAACTGGCACTATGTGTATATATTACAGCTCAATGCAGGAAACGGGTTGCCTTTCCTGATGTTTCTTTTATCCTCTGGGATGCTGATTGTCTCTTTGTATAGACACCACAGGAAGATGAAGGTCCATATAGCTGGCAGGGAGGATGCTCGGGCCACGGCTCACATCACCGTCCTGAAGTCCTTACTTTGCTTCCTTATACTTTACGTGGTTTACATAGTGACCAGCCTCTTCTCCATCACCTCCAAGTCTCCTGCTAATCTCACCGCTGTCTTCATCTCAGAGACCCTCATGGCTGCCTATCCTTCTCTTCATTCTGTCATATTGATTATGGGGAATCCCAGGATAAAACAGGCTTGTCAGAGAATCCTGCAGAAGGTAGTGTGTACTTGGAGGGCCTGGGGACTGTGAGTTGGAGAGAAAGCAGTGGTTGGGATACTCCTTTGAGACACTCTTTGGATCGCTCTCTATAGGGAGCTGACTTTCACATCTTTAAAAATTTTCCTTCTTTTGCACCAAATCAACAAATGGGCAACAGGATATACAGAATAAAAATCAATCTTATTTCTCTTTTGGCAATGCAAAGTACATTTTTTAATGTATTATAGAATATTAAGGTTAGGGCTTTATGTTTCATAAAAGGGCTGTTATGTTTTGTTTATGTATAGTAAATAATTCATTTCTTTTAAAATTACATGTATAAGTTACATTTTTCCTATTATAGGAAACAGAAATTGGGAACAATTAATATAGCGATCATTAATTTTTATGAAATTTCACACCTATTCATTAATGTTAGTCATTTTAGATAAGCTTTAAAAAGTATCAAATAATTTTAGTATTTCTCTAAAGTAGTGGATCTAAGTTATCTAACTAAAAAAAAAAAAAAAAAAAAAAAAAACCTTTAGGTTTCTGGAAGTTTCTTTGAGCCCTAGACTTGCCTTTCAGGATAAAAGTCTGTTGGCTGCCATGAAATGTATCGAGCTTCAAAACCCAGGGCCTGGAGTCAGGCAAGATGGGAGTGAGGGGCACTTGCTTCTGCTCTCAGAAAGAACAAGGTCAGGCCTTGTCCTCTTTGGTCATTTAGTCATCCTACCTGTCCGCCCTGGCCTCTCCACAGACTGAAGCTGGAGTTGTAACATGCTAGGTCTTTGAGTCAGGTGGACACCATCTAGAACGTCAAATCCATGGCAGCAGGAACTGAGTCTGCTTTGTTTTCTCTTAGGTTCCTGCTGCCTCGTCACTACTGCCTAGCCCAGAATAGTTACTAGTAAATATTTCTAAATGATCAATGAGCTGTGCTAACTAGACTTACAACTCCTCTTTCTCTTTCTTATTACAAAGAAACTGAGGCCCAGAGCGGGCAGTGGCCTGCCAGGGGTTCGTAGAGCCTGTAGCAGTGCTGGGACCGGGACTTAGTTTCCTGACTCCTGGTCCAGAGCCCTTTCCTGGACTTCATGCCACCTTCCTAAAGAGCTAGCATCGCCCTCCCCTCCTCCAAATCGCATCCCTCTTTCCGTGTACTTTCTTTTCTTAGCCTTGTTTGAACACACTGATTGTGGTTCAGTCCCAGGGGATCTAGAATCCCATGGACAGTACTTGATATACTTAATGTTTTTGTTTTTGTTTTTGTTTTCACTTTTACACTCCCATTAATCTGTTCTCTCTAACATGTGTCTTTTCCTTACTGAAAGTTGTGAACAGAGGTATGTCCTAGGCACACATGGATGTTAGTCATCATTAAGGGGACAGCTGGCTCCGCTGATGTCACTGTGGGAGTTCAAACACATCTTTTGTCTTCTAGGAATGATAATCCATCCTTTTCAAATAGAGAGATGCTACTCTTTGGTCATGTTTTATTAGTAGGGTGAATTTTTCATTGTGCATGCCTATGTTTATACAGATGTCTTTTTTGACCAATTGTAATAATGATAATAACAGTACCTAACATTTTTATTAGGCTTTACATTTCATCAAGTATTCTTGTATGTAGTCCATTATCTCAATGATTTTAATAGCAACTCTATGCAGTTAGTAATTCCAACCTGTTTTACAGATGACAAAACTTAGGCTGAAGTGATGATTTGCTCAAGATTATCAAGTGATAAACTATGCAAGTAAAACAGTCTTGGATTTTTGGACTCTTAAGTCTTGTGTAGTTCTAGTAAACCTTAAGTCCCTCTTGTTCATACTTTTAAGAATTCTTGATGGGCTTAGCTCATGGAATGCTGAAGTTTATGAATATTTTTAAACAGATGAAATAAGCAACTAATCTTTCAAGTCTGGCATTGGTAGGATGCTTGGGAGCCTAAGTCCAAAATCGTGGCAGACTGAAGTTTCTATGCTTTGCTTTTCTTAGGGACAAAAGATTTGCGTTTTCCCAATCACCTTTTGGGATTGGCTTTCCTTCCTTTTCTGTACGTGATTTAGCCCATGATGGATGTGAGGCTGCTTTGTGTTTTATCCAAGAAAACAAATCTGGAGGCAAATCTGTGTTCTTGAATTGATTCCTATGTAATTAGATCATTTATAGTTTGCATTCTCAGAGCTGCAGCTGGATGTGCACATGCATGCGTGCATATGCGTGTGTAGATATTACTAACCTTCCTTTCTATTATTATATTGTCCTCCCCACACCTTTATAAATCCTTTATTAAATTTTCTTCAACTATCTCTTTTTTGAGTGTTTGTTTCTTCTTATACATATTAAAATGTCAAAATTTGTTCTTTGAAATGACAAAGTAGAAAATCCATTGGTAAGATAGATTAATAAAAGAGAAAATCTGATGGCATGATCCTATATATAGAAAATTGTAGGGCTTCTACAATAAAACCATTAGAAGTAATAAGCAACTTCAAGGTTACAGGATATGAGATCAATATATAGAAATCAATTGTATAGCTGTACAGTAGCAACGAACATCTCAAAAATGAAATTAAAAAAAAAACCACTTCCATTTATAATAGCATTTGAAAGAATAAAATAACAAGTACAAGACATATACACTGAACAAATGAAGTTGAAGCCTTAACTCACACCATATACAATTAAGTTGTGATATCTACAACCATACAACTCTTAGAAAAAAATTTATAAGGATAATCTTGGTGACCTTAGATTGGTTACTCAATGGTTTCTTAGCTACGACACCAAAAAGTATAAGCAACAACAACAAAATAGGTAAATTGGACTTCAACAATTTAAAAAACTTTTGTGCCTCAAAGGACACCATCCAGACAGTGAAAAGATAAAGTATAGAATAGTAGAAAAGATATCAAATAATGTAACTGATAAGAGACTTGTATCCAGAATATATAAACTCTTACAACTGTAAAAAGACATCCAACTGAAAACGGGACCAAGGGTTCACATAGGTATTTTTTCAAGAAAGATATATCAGAAGCCAGCAAGCACAGGAAAAGATAGTCAACATTCTTAGTCATTGGGGAAATGCAAATCAGAACCGCAACGAGATACCATGTCATACCCATCAGAATGACTAAAATAAAAAAGACAGTAATATGTGCTAATGAAGACGTGGAGACACTGGAACCCTCGTTTATTACTAGTGGGCATGTAACCTGGTGCAGCCATTTTGGAAAACAGTTTGACAGTGCCTTAGAACATCAAAAACACGGTTACCCCATGAGGCAGCAATTCCAAGCTCCTAAGGCTATAGCCAAGAGATGTGAAAATAGATGTCCACACGAACACTTGGATGTGGATGTTCATGGCAGCATTGTTCATAACAGTCAAGTTCGTCATTTGACGTATGGATAGATGGAGTGTGGTGTGTATATACTCATCCAATAGAATGTTATTCAGCCATGAAAAGGAAAGAAGTGTGGATACATGCTACGACATAAGCCTTGAAAACATATTAAGTGAAAGATGCCTGTCACAAAAGAGTACACATTATCTGATTCCATTCACTATATGAAAGGTCCAGAATGGGCAAATCTATAGAGACAGAAAGTAGATTGGTGGTTTCCAGGGCCGGGGGATGGAAATAATGAGCAGTGACTACTCATCGTGCAGGCTTTCTTTAAGAGTCATGAAAATATTCTAAAATTAGATCTTGGTAATAATTGCTAAACTCTGTGAATATATGAAAAATCTATACGCTTAAAGACATTAAAGAAATTAAAGACATAAAAGCTGTCAAAATGTTTCTAAGATATCTGTGGCAAACAAAGTCCAGTTTCTGCCCGTCCTTCACCTCCTCTCGGCCATTTCTGCCTCCTGAGCTCTGCTGCTGCCCTGAGATTATACTCTTCTTGCATCTAGGGGACTTTTTCACCCAATCTGGAGCTGCCAGGCCTCCTTTTGGACTTAATTTATGGTTGTTGACTCTGTCCTGAAGTTCCGTTTCTTGCTTTCTACCATTCACTAGCCCTCTCCCTGGGGCACGCAATCGCTACGGCAGTGAGAAGAAGCATGATTACTTTTAGGAGAGTTTATTCCAGTACCCAACATCTTAGCCACAAGTTAGGACCTCAGGCTCTTTGAATGAGAAGAGAAGTAGCAGGGAAATAGAAGACAACATCTGTTGTGATGCCATGGACTCCCCTATAATTTTGAGGCTAAAAGCATGGGATTGAGAATCTGACATTTTGGGGTTCCAGTCCAGGCTCTGATCTCAGCCAGCTATAGATAATGTTAAGTAACCTCTTTTAATCCCAACTTTCCCATTTGTAACGTGGGGATAAAAGATAACCTCAAAGGTTTGTTATGAGCATTAAATGGGACAGTAGACATAACCCAGTGCAGTGTAGTGAGTGCTCATTTCATCTTTTGTTCTTGGTTCTTCACATCATTATGGGATATGGGCAGAGACACAAATCAGAAAACACAGGCTACTGGTGTGATGCTTCCAAATAGTTCTATTTGGACATTTTGTTTTAAGTTTGGGGGAAATAATGCTTGCAGAGCCAATGACAGAGCTGGTAGGCTGCAGAGCGGGTAGGAGGGTCTCATGTGTCTTTAGTGACATCCTCAATCCAGGATATATATTTGTAAACATTGGTGTATATGCCGACATCTCCTCCCATGAAGTGTCCGACCTCGATCCCCTGGAGCTTTTTTTTGCAGATGACAGTAGCGACGGCCACTTCCTGCCAGAGATTGTGCAGAGAGAGGGAGAGAGAGAGACGGTCAGATCTTCTCACAGGAGCCCTCCAGTCCCCAACTGGGAAGAGCCCTGACTAGAGGTGGCATGCTGGGCATGAGAAGACCACGTGAGAGACAGGAAGTGAGAGACAGGAAGTGGGAGACAGGAAGTGGGAGACAGGAAGCTTGAGTCATTTACCTGGCTTTGCCATAATCAGCCTGTGTGATCTTGAGAATCTCAGAGAAAAACCTCTCTAGAACTTACACGTAAAAGGAATCAAACCCCATTTATCTGAACCAGTGAAGTCAGTTTCAATTTGTGAAACATCTGAATTGTTTTTTCCAGCAGTGCCTATTTTCACTTGCAGCCACGAGAATAAAAGTATTATTAACTACATGTACTCCATGAAGCCCTTAAATAAATAATGGCATCTGTAAGGAGAGCCCATTACTGAAGAAACAACGGGGGCTGAGGGCTTTCTAGTTTTCAAAAATATCACGATTAAATGGTTAACTAGACACATACAAGTTAAGGGAAACTGAATGACTATAAGAGAAAGGATTACCCCAAAAATTCGGCTGAACACTTTCACAAATTTAACGCATAAGGAGTTCCTGTGGCTTTTTCCTTGTTCGGTTTTCTGGCACTCTTTATCAGACATCACAGGGGCCTCCAGGTTCTGCCTTAAATCGGGGTGTCTGCCTGAAGGAAGACAGGAATAAAGAGACCTTCCTGTTCTCAGTCGTTATTGAACCCTTCGAGCCACGACCCCCTACTACACCTGGTGTTTTGTGTGTGTCTAAAGAAAATAAGGAATGGGAAAAGGGGAAGAAATGACTTTGGGTGCAGTTATGAGAGTTAATCCTGAGGGTTTTGAAATAGCCTTTATGTCTCTGTAAAAAGCAGTTTTCTTTCTACTCGCTGTCCAGTCTTGGAGGAATATGAGTTGCCCTGACTCAAGTTCTCGAGGTCTCCTCTACGTGTGAGATGAGCCTGCGTGGGAGGGAGGGGCGCAGCTTCTTTAACATGAATTGTGCCTCTGACAGTCAGGAATGATGACCTCTGTGAAGTCAGGTGGCCTGTGGATCTAGCTGCGGAAGCCCCAAGAGGCAGCAGGCATGTGACCCCTGGGAAAGGAGGAGCTTTGGGCTTCTGGGCGGGTCTCTTTTTGCCGGACCACTCATGTCATATCTCCCTGTGGTCTCCACCCCGTCTCCTCTCCCATCAGCTATGAGACATGGGTGTTCCTCTTCAGGGGTAACCAATGACCCTGGTTTACTGTGGGAGGTGCGCTCACCACTGTTGTCGTGGCTCCAGTCCAAACCCGAAAGCAGACAGACAGTGCCTGGCCGGACATTGCTGGTGGCGAGGGCCAGGGGTTGGACTTTGTGGCTGCTGTTGGCTGGGTTAGCCAGCTTAATGAGCATGAGGTCATCCTGAGGGTAGCTATGACTGTAGTTCCAGTAGCGGACAATATTTATGGGGTTAATAGTCTGCTCTGTCCCATCTCTGACCCTGATCCTGAGATTCCCCAGCATCACTTTCAGATTTCTGGAGGGAGAAAGGGTTGGAAGTAATCACTGTCATCATTATCATCACCACCACCACCACCATCAAATCAAAGCTAATACCAAATGTTACAGTGTGCCAGGTATTGTGCCAAGAGCTTCATCTGGCTTCTGCGTTACCTCACTTCCCACTCACAACGAATCTATAAGGTGCATTCTATTTGCAACCCCATTTTCCAGATGAAGCAATGGAGGCACGTAAGAGGACTTCCCCACAGTCAGTGGCAGAGCCTTTAACTGCTGCGTCTTCATGTGCTGTCCCGAATGTAGCAGAGGGGGAAGCGATGCTGGCAGAGATGCCTGGCTCTCCCTCCTCTCCAGCTCCCGCCCACCCACTGTGCTGGAGGTGAGAGGATGGGATGACCCGAGGGGGGGATATCTGCCCAGTCCTACTTTATCCTGTTCTGTACCTTTGGAATATAATAAAACTGGATTAAGTCAATGAGCTTTGGCCACTAGGAAGCACTGGGAAGTAGCTGGAGGAAGGAGTGTGAGGTTGGAGTATCTACTACCGCCCCCCCTCCCCCGCCCCTTCCTGCAGGGTTGCCACAGATTAGCTGTTGGCCGTGTCTCTGTCTCACGACCAAAAGCTATAGCTCGTAAAAGGCGTCTCTTCATACAGCGCTTCCCCCGCCCCCCATAACCATCCTCTCCTTGGCCTTCCAGGTCTGGAGGCAGTAACGCTCCTTTCGAATCCTAACCCGGGGAGCACCGAACTCTGGGTTTTCCTGTTTCCCTTGTCCATACCTTTGTTATTAGTTCTTTTTAAACATTCTCCTCAATGTATCCAATTTGCGTGCATCATAAGTTACCTGCTGGCCCCTAAACTTATAAAATACATTCATATTTTCAGTAAAAACTTGGGAAAACTGATGGGAGACAGAGGAGGCAGAATTCGTGGGACAGGGCCCTTCGGCGGCAGCACCGCTGGCGTTTTGGGCGGGGCGATGCTGGGCGGTGGGGCCGTCCTGGGCAGGGCAAGGAGCCCCCGCAGCGTCCTCGGCCTGGCCCCTGTTCACGGGACACGTGCCAGTAGCACAGCCCTCCCTACTCCCAAGTCCGTGGTGACAACCAAAACTATCTTGACTTTGCCAGATGTACCCTGATGGGATATTGCTTCTACTTGAGAGCCAGGGATGCAGGATGAGTAGGGGCTGTTTTGGGGGGTGGGGATGCCCCACACTCACGGTAAGTAGCAGTGAGCTGGGGCCAGCACCCAGTTTTTCTTGATGAGGACACCCACGCAGGGGTTGAAGTGAGACTTGAGGTATACCAAATAGGGCGCATGGTCTTCCTTCTGCACGGACGAGCAAGTGGAGAAAAACGTCCCTGAGAAAATAATATGTTTACTATAATGACATTCTTTGAACACATAATACAGTCAAAAATTTCCTAGCTGAAAAAGAATATGGACAATTTTAAAGAAGTAATTGGTCAGGAAATGTGAAAATGTTTGACATTTTTTTTTCCTAATAAGAATGTAAATTAAAATGACATACCATTTTATCTAATATTTATAATAATCATTTTTGTTTAATGTTGATAAGATCCAGTCAAAGGAAGTACAAGGAAAAACATGCTCACGGCTTGTAGGAATATGGACTGAGTCTATCTTTTTGAAAAGCAATTTAAAAATAGGCATCAAAACTTATAAGTGGTTCATCACCTGTGACCTAATAGTTCCAGCCCCCAGAATCCATTCTACAGAAATAATTGAATGTAGACAAAGATTGTGAATAAGTGTGCTCATTGAGCACGATTCATAATAGCTAAACATTGGAAACATAAATTTCTAATACAGTGATGTTGGGCATTGAAATGAAAAAGTACATCAACAAAAGGAACATCATACATATTAAAATTGTATTTATAAAGAATATTAAACAGCAAAGGAAATATTGATAACTTTTCTTTAAGTTAAAAATAATAACATTCAGTAATTTAATTGTCTAAAAACAAGTAAATAAGCAAAAAATAAACCATTTAAATGTAAAAGTAAATAAAATAAAGCCCGGGGGTAAATTCCAACCAAGTGTTAGCTTGTGTTAACTGAGAGGTAGAATTATGGATGATGTTATTTTCTGCTTTTTAATATTTTCAAATTTTCTAATATGAACATGCAATATTTTTATAAATGAATTATTTCAAAAAATGAGAAGGAAGGGGAAGAAGGCTAATTCTAGAAAATAAAGTACTTCTCTTGTCTTGGCAGCCTCAGTCCTTCTCCTATCCACCCCAAGCCTAGCTAGGCCTCTACCTCTTGGCACCTTCTCTCTGTGATCACACGGTTAGAGACCCCAAGGGAGATAGAGTGGAGTATTAATAAGGATAGGAGACATTGAGCTCTTGTCCTAAGCGCTTTACGTGGATTGATTTAATCTTCACAATGACTGTATAATGTAAGTCAAAACACCCTCATTTCGACTGTAGAAGCTGAAGCACAGATGTGTTAACTGACTTGTCCAAGCTCACACAGCTCGTTCGTGATGCAGCGCGGGCAGCCAGTGGGGTGGTGGGAAATGCCTTTCCAGCAAATTCTGCTGTCAGAAGAACTTTATGCAAGTCAGGGAGTGCAGGAGGGGGGCCCTGGCATTTGATCTTTGTTCCCACCTGCTCCATTCCCTGCATTCTGAGTCTCTAAGCTTTCAAAAAAGCAGATGTCAGATGACAAGGCGAGTTCTCTGTCCTGTGGCTACACTGGGACTTTGCCCAGTGGGTGATGAGGCTCACATTTTAGTATAACCAGTGGGGGCACTCACTGTTCATCAGGTGTGCCCCGTACCCCACCCCACAGCTTAGCACTGGCTCAGCCCATCCTGAGAGCCTTCGGATGGCGTTTAAGTGGGGAGACCCCTAGTTCTGCTATGACTGCTGTCCTGATGCTCTTTTGCGTCCTCCACACAGCCTGCATCTGCCCTACTCTGTTTTACATTAACCCACACCTTAGAGTAGAAGGCCATGGCTACATACCAACAAGGACACTCAAATAGAAGATAAGTTTCATAGCCATCCAGGTCTTTCCCTGTGAGATGTAGAGGTCAGCAGAATACGGAGTCTCAGCTCAGCCTCGTCCTCGAGAACACCTGCAGAATCAGTGGGTGTGGTTTGGCACGGGGGCACAAAATGGGATTGGAAGGCAGCTCTGGGCATAAAGCAGGAGGAGAGAGTTCCAAATGGATGGATGGAGGCCCTTTTGCCCCAGGCAAAGTAGGGGAGCGGTCCACTAGAGTCTTTCAGGGATGGAAAAGAAGCCTAATTCCTTAGACTTCTGGATCCAGGTCCCTCTATCTGCTGTCCCTAAAAGCCCAGCTGACTAAAAGTAGTTCAGCTGCCAGTGGGAAAGGGAGCTCTAGGCTCAGGGCTTATGTTCCCCATGGAGTTTCTGAGACCAGGGCTGTGGGGACAGGATTTTCCACCTTAGCTCAAGAACACAGTTTGCTCTAAACCCCCTAAGAGTTGCTTATACTTCCCCTCAGCCCCTCCCATCTTTATTACACTAGCTTCATCTTTCCCTGTGATCACTGTTTCATCACTCAGCCGTCATCACCAACAAGGTCTGGTTGTCCTGATCAACAGCTTTGACCTGAGGAAATGTAGAGATGAAAAGCGTTCATACAAGCTATTTCTATAGATGGTGTACGTTCTAGATGACATCAGATCCAGGATCTACTGTACGTTGGTGACAATTCAGAAGGCAGAACCTTTCAGTGCTTTTGAATGAAAAGATTTCTCGGCCAATAATATCCTCAGTCATCCTGGGATAATTGGGAACACACTCTAACAAGAAAAAGAGCAGTAATGCTAATAGCTAACATTCATTGAACACTTACCGGATCCCACACGCTGAGCTAAATTCTTTACAGACATTGTTAGTGGTGATTTTATATTAGGTTAGTCTGAGATGTAAACTTAATTATACTTTTCATCACTCTAATCCTTGCATTTCTTACGCCCATAATCTCATTCCAGTATTACGACAACCCTGGAAAGAGGAGACAGGGCTGGGCTGGCGTCATTTTTCTCCTGATCTGTAGGTGACAGAACTGAGACAGAATTTAAGTAATTTTCTCAAAATCACACATGATTGGGAAGACGAGAAGTAGAATCTAGGTCTCGTTGGGCATACGGTTTTTCAACTCCATCCTCTAGGCTTCAACTAATCAACCAGCGTTCATGTATCTTGAAAAACTATACATTCTATCACACAAAGTCCCTCAAGTGTGAAATGGAGAACAGGCATGGCACATACTTTCCTGAATGTCACAGTGAACACGGAGGTGCATTGGGAAGTAGGACTGGTTTATGAAAGATACTGAAGTTCAAAGAGAGGATAGAGCTGTGGAAGGTTTTCTAGGGTGGGAGTGGGATTAGTTAACACGGGTGATCAATTGAGAGAGAGATACGCTTTACTCTGAGGTCGTTTTCCCCAGATCTTTTGAAAATTTTATGGGCCAGGAAAGAAGTATGAGGCTTCGTCTGGGAGTGTGAGGGCTAAGAGTAGAAAAGCAGGGTCGCTATCTGGGAAAAGATCTCTGCAGACAAGAGATTTTCTGGAGGAAGGAGGAGGGCACTGGGGACTACTACCTGTGTGTGAGTTTCACATTGGCATCTCTAGCCCAGAGCTTCAGTCTCACATCTACAACAGCCTCTTAGAAACCGTCGATTGCATCCCCTCTAGGCCCCTGAAGTTTCGCATGTCAAAATTACACTCTTCACTCCTCTGGCCTTTCCAGTTCATCGTTCTGCCTGTTTTCCTTATTCTGGGAGATAACTCTACCTTCCACTTCTTTGATTTTTCTCTTTTTCTCACCATTCAATCCCAAAGGCCATCCTAATTCCAAAAGTCCCTACAATCCATCCATCATCTTTCCACTCTCACCGCTGTCCTCCGAATCCAGGCTGTGATATCGTCTCAGTTGTATGTACGAATGCATGTGCCCACCTACCGTTGCTTACTTTGACATTCTCTCTTTTACTTAGGACTGTTTTTGTTTTTTCTAAAATTCAAATAAGATCATGTTAGTCGCCTTCTTAAAACTCTTCAGTAGTTCCCTACTGCCTAGAGAACAACCCCCTAGCATGGTTTAGGGACCTCCCTTGACCCTTGCTTCATCTTGTCTTTGTCACCATCTCTTTTTATCTCCTCTTGACCACCTCTCTCCCACCTACCCACTGTGCACACCAGGCCTACCAAACTACTTTTAAGTATGAGCTTTCTTGTTTCGATACTAATAACTTTTTATAGTACTTTAGCCTTTGAATACTCCCTTTAGTTTGCCATTCTCATTTATTTTTATTTATTAATAAAAATTTATTATTTGCTTTAGGATACAGATATCTGATATGGACATTGTTCTTCAAGCTTCTCTTTGAAAAAATAACTTGAGAATTCTATGGATGGATGGTGCATGTGTGTATAAGATATTCAACATTTCCTTGTATGTTTGTAATTAGTTGCTATTATGTTCTTTATCTATTAGTGTTATTATCGATTCCACATACATATGGAGACATATCTGTCCTTGGCCTCATTCCACAGAGTATATGAGATTTATAAGGATTCTTAAGTCTATTACTATTTCGTTCTGCCATCTAACCTATTTCTTATTTTAGTAATGTTCTTGTTATGTTTTGCCACCGAAATGAGTTTGAAAAAGGCAGCTACAGAAAAAATTGAGAGAGAGAGCGCAAGCAAGCACGGCCATGTCCCAGAGGGCAGTGTTGTAAGAACAGATTTAGAGATCTCACAGGAATGTTAGTATTGGTCATGGCTGGGAATTTTTACTCCAGTGGTGTCTGTGGTTGTGAGATATGAACCCATACAAGTGAAGCAGTTTTGAGGAGAGGTGGGCTGAGTGTGACATGCATAAGGGGGAGGGGAATCAGTGTCACACAGAGGGGTGGAGGCAGCTCTGCTTCATCAGAGTAGCCCAGGAAGGAGGGGGCAATGGGACATGTAGAGGGAGGGATGCTAGTCAGACACTGTGGGGAAGGAACTGGTGAAAAGAACTGAGAGGCTAGGGAAGGAGCGTGGGATGAATTTTAACTCCGTGGACGGCGCACTTGAACTCGTACTTTGGAATTCCTTTACCTAGTTGAGGTGGAGGCTCAGATTCCTGGAACTCATCATCCCACAGAGGAGACTTCCCTTAGACTGAAAGGTTTCCATGTCTGCCATCCTTCTTCACACTGAGAATCCAGACAGGAAGGAGAGCCTCTAGACTAAAGACTTAGAGCATCCTCATCTCAGTTCAACCCCCTGCACCTCCTTCCAATGTTCGGAATCCCCACGCGGGGTGTGAGTTCTATCCCTGCTTTGTGCCTTTGGTTTTCACTATATCCTTATCCTTAGAACAGAGTTCAGGCACCAACATGAAGTGTGTCCTGTTAATCTTGCTGATGGTGACTGGTGAGTGACTGAAGGTGTCTCTTTGTCAAGTCGATTAGAACTCTGTGGAGGGGTGAGGCTGTGGAGCTCGCTGGAGAGAGAGAGGGTAGATTGGAAGTAGGTGATGTGCTTAGTCATTTTCGGTACAGGCTCAGCCGTTTGTAGTACCTGAATCTTTTCCATTATGGGCTTAAAACCTCCTGAATGTGTGATAAATTTCTTTGGCTGAAACATGGAGGGTATGCCAGAAGGGAGGATGGAGATAGGATCCCGGAAGGAGACAAAGGAGTTTATAAAAGACATAAAAAGCAAAAGAAGTAGGTATTTAGCTGTAATGTTCAAAAGGAAAAAGTAGATTTTGTTCTTTTGGGTTTAAAACACAGTGTGTAATAACAATTACCACTGCCACCACCACTGTAAAGGCATATACGTATACAGAACTTGCATAACGGATGCTGTCCTATTTTCTACATTAACTCAAGGTGCCTTTGAGACATCAGATGGAGATGTCCACTTGAATATAAGGGTCTGTAGCTCAAGACAGGAGTCTGAGTTAGGAGATAGATTTTGGAATTTTGAGAATATTGACAGAATTTGAGTTTTTAGGAATAGGTGGAAAAGATTACTTGGGAAGAGTTTAGGGGAAAGAGTTATGTAAAAGACATGACTGTGAATAGTTCTAACTGTATTTCTTTGTTTAAAATTTCTATTTTGAAATAATTATGCATTTACGGGAAGTTGCAAAACACATATGAGTCCCAGGTGCCCATCACCCAGTTTCTACCATGGTAACTATAATACAATATCAGACCATGAAATTGACATTGGTACAATCCGCAGAGTCTGTTCAGGTTCAGGTTTCTCGTTTTACTGTGTGTGTGTGTGTGTGTGTGTGTGTGTGTGTGTGTGCGCACGCGCATGCGCGCACGTGTGTATTTAACTCTCTTCAGTTTTATCACGCATACAGGTTTATTCATCCACTACCACCTTCAAGACACAGGACAGTTCCATCACCACAGTATCCCTCATGTGGCCATTTACAGACACACTATTTCATTCTCCCTCCTCCACAAACCCCCTACTCCTAGCCCATGGTAACCACTACTAATCTTTTCTCCATTTCTATAATTTTGTTGTCTCATAAATGTTATGTAAATGGAATTGTACAGTATATAATTATAATTATGTTTTATGGTTGACTTTTTTTTCCACTCAGCATAATTCCCTTGACATATGTACCAGTTGTGTATATATTGTTAGTTCCTTTTTCTTATGACTATCATTCCATGGTATGGATGTACACAGTTTGTTTAACCATTCAACCATTGAAAGACATCTATGAATAAAGATGCTACATATTTGTGGTAATAAGTTTATTTGTCTGGGATACATGCCTGAAAATGCAATTATTGACTATATAGTAATTGTATGTTTAATTTCATGCCAAACTGCCAAATTGTTTTCCAGATTGGCTGCACCATTTTACATTCCTACCAGCAATATATGAACTAGCTATTTTCTTCACGTCCTTGCCACCATTTTTTTTGTTTTAGCCATTCTGTTAAATGCATAGAACTATCTCATTGTAGTTTTAATGTTCATTTCTCCAATGACTATTCTGTTGAATATCTTTTCATGTGCTTATTTACCATATGTATAGTCTCTTTAGTGAAGTATCTGTTTTCATCTTTTGCTCATTTTCTAATTAGACTTTGCTTTTGGGTTTTTTTTTGTTTTTTTTGTTTTTTTTTTGCCTGTTGAGTTTGAGAGTAGTAAAATAGTCTGATACAAGCCCTTTGTCAGATGTGAGATTTACACATATTTTTCCCAGTATGTAACTTGTCTTTAAAGCCATCTTCAGTGGGTCTTTTATAGAACAAACATTTTAAATTTTGATGAGGTCTCATTGTTCAACTTTTATGGGTTTTGGTTTTGGTGTCAAGTCTAAGAACTTTTTGTGTAACCCTAGGTCCTAAAAATGTTCTCTTTTTCTCCCTTTAAGTTTTATAGTTTTATATTTATTATTTAAGTCTGTAATCCATTTTAAGTTAATTATTGTATAAGGTGTGATGTTCAAGTGGGAGTGTTTTGTTTTTGTTTTTTTTTTTTGGTCTATAGATGTCCAGTTACTCCAGTACCATTTATTGAAAAGGCTGTACTTCATTGACTTGCTGTGGCCCTTTGTCAAAAATCGGTTGGGCATACCTGTGTCTGTCTATGTCTAGACTTTCTGTTATGTTTCAACCAATCTATGTGTTTGTTCTTCTGCCAATACCACACTGTCTTTTTAAAAAATAATATTTTATTTTTTATTACAGTTGACATACAATATTACATTTATTTCAGGTGTACAATATAGTGATTAGACAATTATATAACTTATGAGGTGATCACACCAAAAAATCTAGTACCCATCTGATACCATACATAGTTATTACAATATTTTTGATTATATTCCTTATGCTATATTTTACATCCCCATGGCTGTTTTATAACTATCAATTTGTACTTCTTAATTTCTTCCCCCTTTTCACCCATTCCCTCAACCTTCCTCTCATCTGGCAACCATCAAAATGTTCTCCGTGTCTGTGAGTTTTGTTTCTGTTTTGTTTATTTATTTTGTTCTTTAGATTCCACATATAAGTGAAATAATATGGCATTTATTTTTCTCTGTCTGACTTACTCCGCTCAGCACAATACCCTCTGGGTCAACATGGTGTCGCAGATAGCAAGATCTCATTCTTTTTTTATGGCTGAGTAACGTTCCATTGCATATATGCATCACCTCTTCTTTATCCATTCATCCATTGATGGACACCCAGGTTGCCTCCATATATTAGCTATTGTAAATAATGCTGCAGTAGACATATGGGTACACATGTCTTGTCAAAGTAATACCACACTGTATTGAATACCGTAACTAGATATGCAAGTCTTAGTAATGGGTAGAGTGATCTCTTCTACTTTATTATTCTTTTTAAAGATTGTGTTAGCCGGTGACTTTTCGTATAAATTTTTCAATGAGTTTCTCTCTGAATATAATAAACCTTGCTGGATTTTTGGTAGGTGTTTCATTAAACCTGTATATCAGTTTGGGGAGAATTGGCATCTTTACTATGTTGCGTTTTTCAGTTGATGAACACAGCATGTGTTCCTTTTATTTAGTTCTTTGATTTCTTTCATCAATGTTTTGTAATTTTAGCATAAAATTCTGTACATATTTTGTTAACTATGTACATAATTATTTAACTTTCTTCAGAGTAATTATAAGTAGTATTGCATTTTTAATTTTGGGTTCCATATATTCACTGTTAGTATACAGAAGTGTGATCAATATTTTTGAGTTGATCTTGCTGAACTCATGTATTCTAGGAGTTTTTTGTAGGTTCCGTGGAATTTTTTATGTAGACAGTCATGTCACCTACAAACGTGGATGGTTATATTTCTTCCTTGCCACTTCATCTTTTACTTTTCTTCCTTGCCTTGTTGCAGTGACTAGAATGTACAGTACTATTTTGAGTAAGAGTGTTGAGAGTGGACAGTGCTGTCTTATTTCAGATCTTAGTGGGTAAGCATTCAGGTTTTCGCCACTGAGTATGATGTTAGCTGTAGGGTTTTGTAGATGCTTCTTTTTTTTTTTTAAATCAAGTTGAGATGATTATTCTTTTTAACTTGCTGAGAGTTTATATTGGAGTGGACATTAAATTTGTCAGCTGCTTCCTATCCCTTGCATTAATTGATATAATAAATTTTCCCTTTTAACCTGTTGATATAATGGATTACCTCGATTGATTTTCAAATGTTACATGCCTGGAATAAGCTCTACTTAGTCATAGAGTACACTCTTTTTTTATAAGTTGCTGGATTTAATTTCCTAATATTTATGGAGGATTTTTATGTTTTCTTGATGATAGGTGTGAGATGAGCTCTCACTTTGGTTTTGATTAGTATTTCCCTGATGATTAGTGACGCTGAGTATCTTTTCATATGCCTGTCGTCCATTTAGATGTCTTCTTTGGAAATATAATTATTTAATTCTTCTGCACATTTTTAAATTAGGTTGTTTGGGTTTTGTGTTGGGTTGTATGAGTTCTTTATATATTTTGTATATTTACCCCCTATGTCTGCAAATATTTTTCTCCCATTTCGTAGGTTGCATTTTCCTTTTGTTGATTGTTTCTTTTGCTGTGTAGGAGCTTTTTAGTTGGATGTATTACCACTCACTGGTTTTTGCTTTTATTCCTTGTGCTGTTGGTGTCATATTCAAAAATTATTGCCAAGACCTATGTCAGGGAGCTTTCCCCATGCTTTCTTGTAGGAGTTTTATATTATTTCATTCATAATAGCATCAGAAACAATAAAATACTTAGGAACAAATTTAACCAAGGAAGTAAAAGATCTGTACAATGAAAACTACAAGGCATTGATGAAAGAAATGGAAGAAGACACAAACTAATTGAAAGATATATCCCATGTTTGTGAATTCGAAAAGATTGATATTGTTAAAATGTTTATACTACTGAAAGCCATCTATAGATAGATTCAGTGCAATCCCTATCAAAATTTCAATGGCATTTTTCAAAGAAATAGAAAAAAATTGTAAAATTTATGTGGAATAACAAAAGACCCCAAATAGCCAATGCAACCCTGAGAAAGAAAAAGAAGCTGTAGGCATCATACTTTCTGATTTCAGACTATACTACAAAATCGTAGTAATTAAAACAGTATGTTACTGGCATTAAAATAAACATATAGACCAATGGAACAGAATAGAGAGCTAGAAATAAACCCTTACATATGTGGTCAATTAATATTTGACAAGAGAACCAAGACCACTCAATGGAGAAAGGATAGTCTTTTCAACAAATGGTATTGGGAAAATGTGTTAACCACATGCAGAACATGAAATTGGGCCCCCTATCTTAAACCACTCAGAGAAGTTAACTCAAAATGGATTAGAATTAAACGCAAGACCTGAAACCATGAAAGTGCTAGAAGAAAACATAGAGAAGAAGCTCCTAATTGATTTTCAAATGTTGAACTAGTTTTGCATATCTAGAATAAATTCTACTTGGTCTTGGTGTATAATTTTGTTATATATTATTAGATTAGATTTGCTAATAGTTTGTTGGTAATTTTTGCATCTATTTTCATGTGAGACACTGGTTCATAGTTTTTTTCTTGTAATGTCTTTGTTTTTGGTATTAGAGTAATGCTGGCATCATAGAATGAGTTCTGTTTCTATTTTCTGAAAGAGATTGTAGAGAATTGGTATCATTTTTATGTTACGTGTTTTGGTGGAATTTACCAGTAAATTCATCTGTGCCCATTGCTCTGTTTTAGAAAGTTATTATTGGTTCAATGCCTTTGATATATATTGGCCTGTTTAGGTTGTCTATTCTTGAGTTTTAGCAGATTGTGTTTTTCATGGAATTGGTCCATTTCATCTCAGTTACAGTGTTTGTGGGCAGAGTTGTTCATAGTATTCCTTTATTATCCTTTTAATGTCTATGGGATCTATAGTGATTTCTCCTCTTTCACTTCTGATATTAGTAATTTGTGTCCTCTTTCTTTCTTGGTTATACTGGCCAGAGGCTTATTGATTTTACTGATTTTTTCAAATAACTGGCTTTTGGTCTCATTGATTTGTACTCTAATTATTATATCTTTTCTCCAGCTTATTTTATTCTTTTTCTAGTTTCCTAAGGAGGAAACTTAGGCTATTAATTTTGGATCTTTCTTTTCTAATATATACATCCAATGCTAAAAGTTTCCCTCTAAACACTGTTTTCACTACATCCACAAATTTTGATAAATTGCATCTTCGTTTTCATTTAGTTCAAAATATTTTTAAGTTTCATTTGAGATTTATTCTTTGACCATGTATTATTTGTAAATGCGGTGCTCGATCTTTATATTTGGGATTTTCCAGCTATCTTTATGTTATTGATTTCTATTGTAATTTCACTGTGGCCTGAGAGCAGACCTTGCATGATTCCTATTTTTTAAATTTGTTTTGCATTTTATGGTCCACAATGTGTTCTGTCTTAGTGAATTGATGTGAGCTTGAGAAAAATGTATATTGCTATTTTTGCATAAAGTACTCTATAATTGTCAATTATATCTAGTTGATTGTAGGTGCTGTTGAGTTAAATAAACTATGTCCTGGCTGATTTTTCTGCCTGCTGGTACTGTCCATTTCTGATAGAAGGGTATTGAAGTCTTCAATTACAATAATAGATTTACATATTTCTTTTTGCAATTCTATCAGTTTTTGCCTCACATAGTTTGATGGTTTGTCATTAGTCACATGTACATTAAGGATTGCTATCTCTTTTTGAATCATTGAGTCCTTTATCATAATGTAATATCCCTGTTAATCTCTGATAACTTTCCTTGCTTTGAAGTCTTCTCTGAAGTTAATTTAGCTAACTAATATTGCTTTTTTAAATTGTTAATATGGTATATTTTACTTTTAATCTATATGTGTCTTTATATTTAAAGTGAGTTTCTTATAAACAACATGTAATTGGGTCATATATTTTGATCCACTCTGGCAATCTCTTTTAATTGGTGCATTTAGACCATTGATGTTCAAAGTAATTATTGATATAGTTGGATTAGTATTTACCATATTTGTTACTGTTTTGTACTTGTTGCCCTTGTTCTATGTTCCCATTTTTATCTTTTTTGCCCTTTGAGGTTTTAATTGAAAATTTTACATGATTCCATTTTTTCTCTCTTTTTAGTATGTCAGTTATGCTTCCTTTTAAAAACTCTTTTTCATCCTAGATTTTGCAATATACATTTATAAGTAATCTTAGTCCACTTTCAGATAACACTATTCCAGTTCACAGGTTGTGCGAGTACCATATAAAAACAAAATAATCTAATTCTTCCTTCCTGTTCCTTATATCATTGCTGTCATCCATTTCAGTTATATATATGCATATATACATGTAATGCACAAGCATAGTTGAATGCATTGTTGCTATTATTATTTTGAGAAAACATTATATCAATTAAGAAAAAAAAATAAAAGTTTTCTACCTTCACTTATTCCTTCTTTGATGCTCTTCTTTTCTTTGTGTAGATCTGAGCTTGTGACCTATAGTATTTTCTTTCTCTTAAAGGTCTTATTTTTAACATTTCTTGCAAGTCATATATACTGGTAACAAATTCCTCAATTTTTGCTTGTCTGAGAAAGTCTTTATTTCTCCTTCACTTTTGAAGGTTAATTTCACAGGGTGCAGGATTCTAGGTTGGTGTCTTTTTTCTCTCACCACTTTAAATATTTTTCTCCACTCTTTCCTTGTTTGCATGGTTTCTGAGGAGAAGTTGGATGTAATTCTTATCTTTGTTCCTCCATAGATAAGGTATTTTTTCTTCTGGTTTCAATTTAGGATATTTCAAAAATTATCTTTGATTTTCTGTAGTTTGAAAATGATATGCTTAGATGTAATTGTTTGTTTGTTTTTTTGCATTTGTCTTGCTCAGTGTTCTCTGATTTTCTTGGATGTGTGGTTGGATATCTGTCATTGATTTGGAGGAATTCTTAGTCATTATTGTCCCAAATATTCTTCTGTTTCTTTCTTTCTTAACTTCTGGTGTTTCTATCATGCATATGTTACACATTTTGTGGTTGTCCTTGGATATTCTGTTTAAAATTGCATTGGTAAGAAATAACATTATTGAACACTTGTTATATGCCAAACATTTTTCCAATCAATTTATATATATTAACACATTTAATTCTCACAACAACCCTTAGATAGAAGTTCAGTTAAGATCTCAGGACAAATAAAGAAATTAAGATATAGAGATTTGCATAACTTGTTTAAGTTCATATTACCAGTAAGAATAGAGCCAGAATTTGAATCCAGGCACCTATTTCCAGAGAATAAGTACTGTACTGTATTTAAGTGCCCATCTGGACAATGTATCTCTTCCTGCATTCTCATGCCAGAATTAAAGTCTTAATTTTAATTAATTAATTAGTTAATTAATTAATTTCTGTTGGAATCATGATGACTAGTTTCAAAGCATCCCTGTAATCAACCAGTAGGAAAAGTTAGGGAGCTGTAGGGAAGGGTGCATTGCTGTGACTTTGGATAGTTAGATAAACCCTTGGGAGACAGAAAATGAGCTAAGGTGTCTGGAAAGCAGCAGACAAGAGGAGGAGAAGCAGGGAGATCATGTAGAGAAGCGCCTTCCTCGGGTTTGGAATCAAATCCGAATCCTTGAGCCAGCTACATTCACTAGATGTACGGCCCGAAGGAAGTTCCCTAATGTTAAATCTTTAATCTGTAAAATAGCGTAAAATTTATCCACCCACAGTTCTTTTGTTTTGAAAATTAAAGATTTTAAAAAAGTATATAAAGTACTTAGTACAGTATTTTTATAGTATGGTTCTCTAGTGCTATAGAGTAGGAGCTGAGCGATTAGTAGGTGGTAAATATTGATATTGTTTGACAGTGGCATCCTGAAATCTCCAGAACCACTCTCAAGTTTCCTTTAATCAGCTGGTTAAAGGAAAACCCTTGATTCTCCTCTCTTTGTCTTCCAGGCGTTGTTCCATTCGTTAGTGATGACATGGAAGACTTACATCATCTTTTCTACTTATTATACCTGAATTCTAGTTATGAGTCCTGTGTGGGGACTCTGATTGCCCCTCAGTGGGTGCTGACAGCGGCACACTGCTTCTTACCGTAAGTAACGGGGACCAGTCCACTCTATTCCAAAGTCCCAAGACTGGGACTTGACACTCCTTGTAGGAGTTCTAAAGAAACTGTGCTGATCAGGAAATGCTAGGGCTATGAGAGCAAAGGGGAGCTCAGCTACTCAGGTAAAACTTGGCTAAGGAAAGTTCCACATCCTTATTTTTAACATATCCAGAAATAAAAAATAATGTGGTATAATATCGTACATATATGTAAAAATAACCCTGCAAATCATTCTTAATGTTTTTAAGATTCATCCAAAGTGTCAGATGTGGGACTGTATTTCATTTTTTATTGCTGTATAATATTTCAGGGCGAGTGTCACACAATTTGTTCATTTTTTACAGACGTTTGAGTTATTTCTAGTTTTTTACTATTTTGAGCATATTTGTACCATGTACCTTGGAGAGTATTCTTGTGTATATATTTGTAATATTTATATGTGTAGGTGTATATACAAGTTGGTGTATATCTGCAAGTATACCTCTTGGTGTATAACTCTAGAGTATATACAGTAGTCCTCACTTATCCATGGTTTTGCTTTCCACAGTTTCAGTTCCTTGCAGTCACCTGTGATCCAAAAATATCAAATGGAAAACTTCAGAAATAAACATTCATAAGTTTCAAATTACACATCCATTCTGAGGAGCGTGAAACCATCTTACATCTTCACATTCTGTCCTGCCCAGGATGTGAGTCATTCCTTCGTCCAGCATATCCACACTGTATATACTCCCTGCCCATTAGTCACTTAGCCATCTGGGGTATCAGATTAACTGTCACCAGTATCACAGTGCTTATGTTCAAGTAATCCTTATTTTACTAAATAATGGCCCCAAACCACAAGAGTAGCAGCACTGGCAATTTGGATATGCCAAAGAGGAGCCATAAAGTGCTTCCTTTAAGTGAAAAGGTGAAAGCCCTCAACTTAATAGGCATTTTATCATCTCATATCTTCACAAGAAGCAGGATGACTACAGTCCAAAACAAATTTTGAGAGGGAGAGAGATACCTCACATTCATATAACTCTTATTACAGAATATTGTTATAATTGTTCTATTTTATTATTAGTTATTATTGTTAATCTCTTGTTGTACCTAATTTATCAATTAAGCTTTACAATAGATCTGTAAATATAGGGAAAAACATGGCGTATATAGGGTTTGGTATTATCCACGGTTTCAGTCATCCACTGAGAGGTCTTGGAATGTACCCCCCACAGATAAGGAGACTGCTATAATTAGGAGTAGAATTACTGGGTCCTAGAGGATGCACATGTTCACTTTTATACATCCTCCAGCAATTTATAAGCGTTCTTCCAACATTGGGTATTGTTCAACTTTTTTATTTTTTGGTCGGTTGTCAAATACCTTATTTTGCATTTAATTTTATTATCTTTATTATTAGTGGTGATTATTATGTTATTTCCCCCTCTCTCCTTCTCCTCCTTCTGCCAATAATGTTTCTTTTGGGAAATATTCTTTCATGTCTTGAACATTTCGCGTATTGAATGTTTAAAAAATTGCTTTGTAGAACTTCTACCAATGCTCTAGATATTACTCTTTTGCCAGTTATATATGTCAAAAATATCTTCTTCCTGTTTGTGGTTTGATCTTCTCTTTATGTTGCATTTTGATGAATAAGAGTCTTAACTTTGATATAATTCAGTTTAACACTTGAATTATCAATCTTTATTTGTGGTTATTGTGTATTGTGCCTAATTGACACTATTCTTTATGACCTTACGATCAGAAATATATATATTTTAATTTACATCTATGGATTTTAAAGCTTTGATTTTCATATTTAAATATTTATATCATTTGGAATTGACTTTTGCAAATGATATGAAATAAGGATCCAGTTTCACTCTTTTAGCATAGTAAGATGAATATCTAAGTATCATTTATCTAATGATTTCTTCTTTCCCCAGTGATCTACAATACCACACCCATCATCTATCAAAGTTTCATCTGTACATGGGTTTCTTTCTAGGCTCTCTACGCTGTTTCATTGTTTTATTTACTATGGACCAGTACCACAATAATAAAAGTCTTAATAATGATGACTTTATCATAAGTTCTGGTGTCTGATAGGGTAAGGCAGCCATCTTATTCTAAATCAGCAACGCTTAGGTATCCTTTACATAAATTTAAAATTCAGCTTGTCAAGTTCTATTAAAAACTGTTGGTGTTTATTTGGAATTGCTTTGCCTCTTTATACCAATTAGGAACAATTGATATTTTTCTGATATCGATTATTCCTAGCCATGGATCTGCAATGTTGCTCAATTATTAAGTTCCCTTTGATGTATTTTAAGAGTTTTATATTATCTGTATGCATGGCTTGCACATATCTTATTAAATTTATTCCTAAAGTGCTTTACATTTTTCTATTATATTTTAATTAATGTCCTTTCATAAAATTATATTTTCTGTTTATTGATGATGGAAATGTAATTGGTACTCATAAATTGATCTTATAGCTTGTTGCTTTGCTATATTCTCTTGTTAGTTCTAGTAATTTATATATACGTATATATAAATGTTCCCGTGGGTTTTCTATCTAACATCATTGATATGGGCCATTATTATTGTTTACATTCTAAATAATTTTTTAAATTTTCATAAGATTAAATTTTTCATTTAATTCCATTAGACTATTTATGGGGGGGGGCAGTACATTTTGAGGGGGTAACTTTCCAAATAAAAAATCTTTTGAGTTCTACTTTAATTGTTTTGTGGTCAGAGAATGTGATCTATATGGTACCAATTTTTTGAAAATAGTTGAGACTTGCTTTTTGAACCAGTATGGAGTCAATTTTTATAAATCTTCCTTTTGTGTTTGGAAGAATGTGTACTATCTAATCTTAGGGTGGAAGGTTCTCTATGTGTCACATATATCCAACTTTTTAATTGTGTAGTTCGAATCTCCTGTAGTCTTATTAATTTTTTTTGCTTGATATCAATAGTTAAGAGAATTTTGTTGAGATATTCCTCTGTATTAGTAGAATGGTCAAAATTGTCTCATAAGCTTATTAGTTTTTGTTTTTTAAAGAGATACTTTCAGGTTATTTTATTTGGTATCTGTAAGAGTAGAGCCCAAGCTATTACACTGCTTATCTCTTGGAGGCACCATTCACTGAATAGGCTATGTGAACGATCTCTATTGAATTTCTATAGTGCATAACCTACATGACCACCAGTGGTAGCTATGCATAAAAGATCAAATGGACACAGATGAGAGGAGAGGTTAAGTAGGTTGTTCTAGAAGGAAATTGTGGTGTGTGTGTGTGTGTGTGTGTGTGTGTGTGTGTGTGAGAGAGAGAGAGAGAGAGAGAGAGAGAGAGAGAGAGAGAGAGAGAGATTAGGCGTGTAATGTGTGATAGTATCAATTTTTTTCTTGTTTTCATTTTCCAGAGATCTCCAGATCATCTTTCGTGGTGGTTCTCAAAGTTTTCGAGACGTTTTGGGGGAGATTCTACCTTATGAGAAAATCTTTGTTCATCCAAACTTTACTGTCACTTCTTCTAAAAGTGACCTTATGCTGATAAAGTTGTCTGCACCCCTCACCTTCTCCCCCAAGATTTTTCAGTTGCCAACTCTCATGAAGAATGAAGTTAAAGACTGCTTGATCTACACCTGGTTACAGAATAAAGACTTTTTTGGTGAGTGACTGTCAAAAAGTAGAGTTAGCTGTGTTCATGGATATATTCACATTTTTAGGACCTCTGAGGATTTAGGAGAAGGAATCAGAAAGTATAGGCCCAGTGTCAGATTTCTGAGCACCTGTGTGAAGCTTGAAATAGAGTAACAACATTGGCTCTGTAGAGTAGTAGGGCTTTGGGAATCAAATCCTAAATCAAGGTGTTACTTGTATATTTCACATTGGCACAC
Organism: Eidolon dupreanum; assembly: GCA_028627145.1. Classification (NCBI taxonomy): domain Eukaryota; kingdom Metazoa; phylum Chordata; class Mammalia; order Chiroptera; family Pteropodidae; genus Eidolon; species Eidolon dupreanum. Next base: position 68,234,720 of record CM053514.1, read on the forward strand.
ACAACAGGGGGCTGGGATTCAGGGATCTATGTTTGAGTATTAGTTCTGCCATTTATTACAGGGTTATGGGTGAATTCTTTAACTTCTTTGAATTTTATTTTGAAAATATTGAAAATCATAGTTTCCTTTAACTTAACAGAAGTGATATCGTTATCATTACAACAACATCAATGATAGCTACTATTTGTTGAGCACCAATTACGCACCAGGCACAAGCGTCCTTTATATAATATTCTACCATTGTCATATATCATGTAGATGTTTTCTTGGGATTTACATCTTTTAAATGAGAAAACCAAGACTCAGGGAGATTAACTAATTGTCCAAAGTCACAAACCTAGTGATGGCATAGCTTGGATTCAGATGTGCGGAGTGTCTTTCACCAACCATGACTTGATGCTGGTAATCTATAATATGTGAGAAGCTAAGCAGGATAAACTGATATGTTTAATCCACGGTGAATCCCATCAGTTCTTCCTCTGCAGTTCATTTTAACTGAGAAGAAGCCCTGAAGGAGCAGGAGGCAGGATGCCTTGTGAAAGTGCAAATGGGAACAAAATTCTCTTTTATTTCTTGTGCTTAGGAAATCCGGGCAATGAACTGCACAGTATGGAGATCGAATTGAACTCTGATATAAAATGCAAAAAATTACTGCGTGAAAAATTCCTTGAAGATATGTTCTGCATAGAAGACATGCTAGGAAGCAAACAGGAATGCCAGGTAACTTTTCTTATCTCATTTGCCCATCCACTCAGTGGCTTCTTTATCTCTTATCCTTAGTCGAGGGTCTGGAATGTGAAGTCAGACTAGGAGCCCAGAGAGTAAGGGGCTGAAGAATGATGACACTCTCTTACACTTTGTGTTAGAAATGAGAGAAATAGATTTTTGGGGGAAGTGTAAAACTGTCTTCCAGCTACTGCTTTGAAATCTCTGTCTAGCTATTACTGGGAGGTAGGGGTAATGCTGCAGTGGAAGGAAGCTTTCACACTATTTTCTTACATCCTGGGCTCCTTTGCATGGCAAATATCATGGCTTTCATTTTTGTTCAGATGCTGAGGATTTGTTAGGTGGGAGGGGAAGTTCTGATCCCCTCTACTCTATCTGGCAGGTGGTCACAGCTGTACCAGCCATATGTGGCAACGAAATACAAGGGATTATGTCTTGGGCAACTGGATGTGTTCTGACAGGACACAGTGCTGTCTTCACTGACCTCTACAGCTACACTCCATGGATCAAGAACATTATTTCTACAAATAATCAGATAGAGAGCTCCTTTGACACCCTTACATCCAACTGATCCCTGGCAACTGTGTTACGTATCTCAGTTCCAGTCTTTCCTAAGGTCTAGGCTTGGTTTGGAGTTTCAAATGAGATCGCTGATGACTCCTGGGTGTTGGCATGGCTCTAGTTTCTTTAATTGCTTCTCTGCTTATTCCCAACTCTTGAATAAGTGTTTATAATATTGAAAACGTGAATGGTGGTCTCAAGAAGTGGAGTTCACCCAGGAAGCTTTTTAGATTCTACCAACTCAGATACTTCTCTTAAAACATTCTTTGCTTTACCCTAAGAACAAAAAAGACAAGTGGATGTGAGGGACAGTGATTACTGGGAGTCTATTGGGACATGATATAAACCACATGCCACGTAGTTGAACAGGGATTTGCTGAAAACTGATTAGATGATTTAGCAGTTCTAAAGACCAACTGTCTCCTGGGTGAGTGAGTGAGTGTGTGTGTGTGTGTGTGTGCGTGCGTGCACGTGCGTGCGTGTGTGTGCACATGTGTGTATCTATGGGTGGCTGTAGTTAATGTTTTCATTAGCTACTTAAAAGATCTATAGAAATCAAACCTTGCTTAGATTTACTGAGGCTACTCAAAGGTCAGTGTGATTTTTGGAATGAGGATTTCTATGTTTTGAACTATAGCTGTAATGTATGTTGCAGACATCTAGAATTCCATAAATGGTAGGATAAGTCTTTTCCAATACATTTTCCTTCTAGTTTACTGCTTTTTTTATTTGCTGAGGATCATGTGTACTTTTTAAAAGGGAAACAGAATGGTGGAATTCATGAGGATTTTTCCCGGGAGTTTTCATACGTGCCCTTGGGTGCACTTCCTATAATGAGTGCACTTAAATCCATAAGCCCACCCAAAAGACACTTGTCAGTCGCTCCACATATTATTTTTCATTAATCCGTGATAGAGTAAACTGATTTTTTTTTTTAAAAAAAAGCTTGTCTATTTTCATATAAAATATTGAGCATTCAAGAAATTTCAGTATCTGAATGTAAAACACTATTTGATTTGTCCTATGCTGTGAAATATTGGGATTCTTTTGTTTAGATTGCTATCTAATTGATATAAATCACCTACTTTTACAAAGCTTCAGAAAACAAAACCACTCTTCCTTTTAAGACCATGATAGGGATCAGAGATAATATGGAAAATGCTGAGTGTACATAGGAGGGGTCAGGAATTGGCAGTGGTTAGTACTTTTAACAGTTTCTATCTGTTTCATCCTTTCGTTGCCTACTTAATTCCTACTACAAGTTGTTAGAGATACTGTCCATCCTTACTTACTGTCCTTATTCTCCTCAGCCAACTGAGTTAGTTGCAACCTGAACTTTTCACTGGGAAGATCTTCCTAACAACCCAGCTATACTCCATGTCTGTCGTCATACTTATAGATCTGTCTCTATTATACTGCAATTGTTCTGTATTGAATCGGGCTTAATTGCTGGGCTACCAATTTTTATTTACTGGGCATTTTCACTTTATATCTTCTGGACTTGAATTTTCTGGTATGGAGTACCTTCTCTCCATTTCACCTTACTCCCCAGTATAAAAAGAAAAGGGTAAATCTGTCTGTCTGTCTGTCTGTCTGTCTGTCTGTCTCTCTGTCTCTCTGTCCATCATCTACCTGTCTATCTACCTGAGACTGAGCTGTTTATCACACTTCTAATTTTTCAAGAGTGTGAGTACTTTTCACACTCCTGAACTCTGATCCTATAGGCGATTGGTTCCAAAGGCCTTTCTTTCCTAGCCCCTACTTTAACTTGGTCCACCACGGACTGCAGGTAGCCTGCGCTCCATCTTCTCTCACCATCACGACCATCCCTCTTCCCACAGGCCCACCAAGCAATGCCGCATTCCCTTTTTGGTTCCTTTTTTCTTTACATGGGTTCAGGATGATGTTCCAGGCTCTTCCTTCTCTTTAGCTTAAGTCCATTGCATTGAAATGTATCCCTGGAATGGACCAACAGATGTCAGCGTGGCTAACGGAGAGCATAACAGTAATGGGAACAGGATGCTTGCTCTGTTTGGTAAGATGGATGGCTCTTCTCTGAACTCTGGTTCTCATCTTGTCTTCGACCTTCTGATGCGATCATGCCCGATCTTCAGCTCAAGAAGAGAGGGATCACCTTTCTTGGGTCTATAACTTTATTTATAGATTACTTCAAAGATCTCTTTTAAACTCATGTGTATATATTACATATTTGGCTTCCTGGAGGGTTCATTTGGAAATCTGACTATGGATCTTCATTTCTGTTGGTTCCCTGTTTAGATCATTCTAATCTCACCACATTTATTCTACACACTTGCCCATTTTTCATATACTTCTGACATCTCCCCTTTTCTTCCCCTTCTTTGGGAATACGATGAGGATTGATATTCAGTAGACAATGATTCAATTCTTAGCCTAGACTGACAAATAATATAAATTTGGAAAATTATTGAGTTTGGGGTTTTAAATTTGTTTTATCTGTAGTAGCAGTGCTGTGGGTCCCAGTGGCATGGTCTTCCCTGGTCACTTGAGCCAGGTGCTCCAGGTATGTCCCTTTAATGGGTTGCATGTGCCCACCTGTTGTAGTTGAGCCTTGGTTGCTGTTTGCTCTTCAATGGGAGGGATTGACCCTTGTGCTGATTGGTTGTGATGACTGGCCGTGACCAGTGGAAGAGCTGTTGAACAGGGGTTGGCCTTACAGCACAAGATTTACTTTAGCAGGGTTCTACTGCCTACTCTGTCTGCCCTTTGGGTGTGTTGTCCTCACATGTGACCTTGGGTGATGCTATGGCTCAGAACAAAGCCCACCACTGGGCGTGCATGCCGGGGCCCCATGGGAGGTGCCCTGCCACAGGCCAAGTTCAGTAGCAGCCTATGTCCTGCCTGGGCCCACCTGGCATGAGCCACCAATCAATCTGTAGATGGCCGCCACCCATGCTGATCGAGAGTCCAAGCTGCAAACCGAGGCTGGATATTGCTAGTGCCAGGCTTGGGAATTCTTAGCAACAGGTACAGGGCACGCCAAGGCCAGATGCTGCTTGTTTAGGTTTCATGACCCTTTGAGAGATTTTAAGAAAGTCTGCAGCATGAGCCAAGACATTTGTATGGAAAATCCACTGGAAGTTGTTTGGGCGGGCTGCAGGTTGGGAGGGGCGGGGTCTCAGGGAATCATTAGGGCGGGGCGACCCATGTGTTAGCTACAATGCTGGAGACTCAGACATGGCGGCCACCTGGGTCTGCAAGCCAGATGGGGGAGGGCTCAACAAAGGAAAAATGCCCTCTGCCAGCACTTTTGTCTGGGAGAAAGCGGCCCCTCCAGCTCTCACCCTGCAGCCAGACAATTTAGTTCTTTCCTGTGTGTCTCTGGTGCTTTTCAAGCTGTGACCACAGCGCTGGAGCCCAGAATGAGCGAGTCCATCAGCAGGTAAGTATGTGCGTGGGCCCTTTAAGAGGAATGTTTGCTACTCCAGAGGCCCTTCGTCTCACTCAGCCACAGTCTTCACTAGTTTTCACAGTCAGAAATTATGGGGACATCTCTTCCTGGCACTGGAACCCTAGACTGGGGAGCCTGGTGTGGAGCCGGGACCCCTCACTCCTCTGGGGGAACCTCTGCAGTGGAGATATTTCTCTCAATTCTCAACCGCCATATGCAGGAGTGGGACCAAACCATTTCATGTCTCTGTTCCCCTTCCAGTCTTTAGGTGGCCTTATCTGTGTGTCCCCAGATATAGGACTTCTGTTCAGCTAGACTTTAGGGGATTCCCAATGATGGCTGTTCTGTAGTTTAGTTGTCATTTTGACGTGGTCATGAGAGGAAGTCAGCACAGAGTTTACCCCACTCCACCATCTTGACCAGAACTCCCGGCTGTTAACCTTATGAGGATTCCTAAGTGACAAAGTGCTTCTCTCTTACTGATTTCAGGATTCTCTCTTCGTCTTTCACCTGGCTATACTGCACCTTGGTGTGGATCTCTATGAGTTTATCCTACTGAAAGCAAAAGGTTAGTGTCTTCTCAGGTTTTTTCTGAGCATGCATCTTGCCTTGTACACATGTGTGGTTTTCTAAACCCCCCAGTATATGCAAATGCTTTTATGACACACTATAAAACAATCCCTGAAAGTATAATCTTCTGCAGATGCCTTTAAGTCACCCTTAATTTCCAAAAGAAACTTTTCCTCTGAGGCTTTAGATTGTCTATTGCACATTTCAGTGATACTCTTTTGCCCCAGATGGCTGTAGGTTTTTGGTAAGCAAAAACTTGCTTGAGCAATGCCCACCTCTTTCCACCTCAAGTGAGTCCCACGTTAGGTGAATCAAAGACAAGCAGCCTGTGTCAATCCTCCGGTAACCTCAGACAGGTAAAACAGACGTGGGCAATCCTTTGTAAATAGCATCTGCTCTGCTGCCTCTAGAACCAGGAACCGGGAATACACATTGTAGTTTTCAAGACTGCGAATGAGCTGGAGAGAACAGACAAGGGTAAGTAAAAAAATCACAAAACTTCCTTAATATTTTTAAGTTGCTTTTTTCTTGAATCAGTGTTTCCTTAGTTGCTGTAATTCTTCGAATGTTTTCCAGAGTTCTGACAAAGTAGTTCTGACAGCTTCTGCTGGTTTTCTGACATTTCTGTGGAACTACTGCCTACTCCGCCATTTTTTTCATGTTATTTGCCCAGCCCTAGACTGTTGGTTTTTAACGTATATCATGTAATTGTTTGTGATGTCTTCTGCTTGGGGGTATCTTAGGCTAAATGAAATGAGGTAGATGCACAGAAGAAGACAAGGGGCTGGTTCAAACTGTTTTGTGGTAACCAGGACTTGGAGCTTGGGAGCAAGGCAGCCTGGGGGCTGAGAAACTCCGATGAGGGAGATTTCCCATTAAAAAAAAGTTTTAAGCATTCTACAATTTGATTAGCCTCGGGAGAGAAGGGCTGAAAGTTTCTCTGGCTTTCCCTTGACTGTATCCCTAGAGTTTCTCTGAACTGGGGCA
>CM053514.1:68241493-68343967 GCA_028627145.1 Eidolon dupreanum
TATTCTTTAAAAAAAATTAGCCGTGAACAGAATATTTTTAAAAAAATATTCTTCCTCTGTTTGGAACTGTTTCCTACTCCTTTTGAGATCAGAAACCGTGTTATCTCTCTTTTGCTCTCCAGATTTTACAAGGAACAAGTGCTCAAAACTAAATGTTGGGGAGTCACGCTAGTGCCACTGAATATTATCTCTTAGTCTTTCATGGCCTCTAAGAATTACTGTGACTGCGTATGTTGTTTGGTACCTTCTTCCTGTTCTACTCGGTGACATTAATGGGGAACACGGTCATCATCGTGATGATCTGTGTTGACAAATGTCTGCAGTCCCCCATGTACTTCTTCCTTGGTCATCTCTCTGCCTGGAGATCCCGATCACATCCACTTTTGTCCCTATTATGCTGGAGCCAGGACAAGGGTAGGAAAACTTAAATAGTACTTGACAAATTGTTGGAGGCTCAGTGTAGACAAACTTGAAGGTTAAAAACTCCAGGGGGGGTCTCAGGAGGACCCCCCACAGATTTATGAATTTTACCTCCAGGATCTTCACCAAGATCTCAGAATGAAGATCAGAGAAATCAGAGATATTCCCTTTGTGCTTCCAGTAGGAGACGGGGGAAAATAATCATTCTGAAAGATGCTCAGAACATTCTGCTCCTTAAAAAATCAACCAACCAACCAACCAACCAACCAAAAAAACAGCCTGCCTTCAAGGGAGACTATTTTATCAGAGTCTAACTAGTCTGGGGAAAGGAAACACCCAACCCCAACACCTCCGCCTTTGCTATCCCACCGAAGGTGCTGGGAAGCCGAAAGTCCCAACACAGGGGCACAGGCTTGCCAAAAGACCGAGGCCTCCACGTGGGACTGTGAGTGCTCAACTCCCCACTCCTACCACCACACGGGTAGGGCTCCTCATAACAACAGAGGATGACAACAGACAGGACTGTGAGTCTCAGACCTTGTGTACGAAGGGATTCTAGGAAACACAGAGGGAACAAATGAGACAAAAGCAAGGACAACAGATGGATTTTAGCCTCTGACACCTACAGTTACAGCAAGTAGTAAACACAGTCTAATTCCTAGCCAGATAAACATAAAACCTCACATAAAAGTTCTGTTTACCTTAGTCTCTTTAACCCTTTACACAATGTTCAACTGCCAACAAAGTATTATAAGACATAGTAAAATAATAACAACAACAAAACACAGTTGGAAGAGACAGATCAAGCATCTGAACCAGATATGGCAGAAATGTTGGAATTATCGGACTGGGATTTAAAAATAACTATGGTTAATAACTATGGTTAAGGGCTCTTGGGGGAAGAACGGACACTGTCCAAGAGCAGATGGGGAGTGGAAGCAGAGAGCTGGAGACTCTAAGAAAGAATGCGAAGGGAGTGCTAGAAATAAAAAATAATGCAAACAACAATGAAGAGTGCCTTCAGCACGCTCAGCCAAAGACCAGACACAGTTGAGAAAATAGCTTGAAACTATGTTATTAGAAGCTTTCAGAACAGAAATGCAAAGCGAAACATGAATGAAAAAGATTAAACAGAATATCCAAGAACTTTGGAATAATTACAAAAGGTATATTCATAATGGGAATACCAGAAGTAGAAGGAAGAGAGAAAGGAACAGACAAATTATTTGAAGTAATAATGACTGAAAATTTTCCAAAATTAATGACAGACACCAAGCGACAGATCTGGGAAGTTCAGAGAACACCAATTAGGTGAGCTTAGGTTTGATGAATACTTTTTACATACACCAAAAGAATGATCTATGAAAAAAAAATTGAAAAGTTGGACTTTATTAAAATTAAAAACTTCTGCTCTGGGAAAGACTTAAGAAAATGGAAAGAAAAGCTATAGTTTGGGAGAAAATATTTGCCAAGCACATATGAAATATTGGACATGTGTCCAAAATATACAAAGAACTCAAAACTCAACAATGAGAAAACATAACAACTAAATTATAAAATGGGCAAAAGATTTGAACAGACCCTCACTAAAGGACATACACAGATGACAAATAAGCATTTGAAAAGATGCTCAGCATTGCATGTCATCAGGGAACTGCAGGTTATGATGCCACACACCTGGTAGAATTGCTAAAATCTGAAACACCAAATCCAGCAAGGATGTGGACCAACAGGAGCTCTCATCCATTGCTTTGGGAAAGCAAAAATGATACAGCTGCCTCGGAAGATAGCTTGGCAGTTTCTTGCAAAACTAAAGATGCTCTTACTATACAATCCAGCAACTATGTTCCTTGGTAGATACTCAGATGAGCTGAAAACTTGTGTCCATACAAACTCTGCATACGAGTGTTCGTTGTAGTTGTATTCATAATTGCCAAACATTGAAAGCAATGAAGATGTTTCTTATGGGTTGAATTGCATCCCTCAAAATTCATATGTCAAAATTTACATCAGAATGTAAACTTAATTGGAAATTGGATCATTGCAGATGTAATTAGTTAAGATGAGGTCATATCAGTGTAGGATGGGTCCCTAATTCTAATGAGTGGTGTCTTTATACATAGAACACCATGTAAGGAGATACACATGGGGAGAATGCTCTGTGAACATGAAATGTAAACCAGATAAACAATAGAGAAAAATCAACAAAGCCACATGCAATGCCTTGGAAAAGAATAATAAAATGGATAAATCCCTAGCAAGAATGAGCAGGGAAAAAATAAAAGAACACAAATTACCAATGTCAGAAACAAGGGGTATCACAATAGATACAAAGAACCTTAAAAGAATAAAAGCAGATATCATGAACAACTTTGTCAGTAAACTTAACAACTTGGATGAATTAAGCAAGTCGCCTGAAATACATAATTTACTAAAATGAATACAAACTGAAGTAGAAATTCTCAAGAGTCTTATAGCTATTAAAGACGGTAAACCTGTAATGACTTTCTTTCAAAGAAAACTCCTGACCTAGATGTCCTCATTGATGGGTTTTTCCAAGTAATTTAGGAAGAAATAATATAAACTTTTTCTCCATAAAATAGGAAAGGAGGGAATATTTCCCAATTCATTTTATGATGAACAAAATTAGGAGTGGGGGATTTTTAAATTATGACCTGTGCTGATTTTATGACAAGGACCTTGCATAAAAGAAAACTATAGGCCAATATCTCTCATTAACAGAGAGGCCAAAATCTTAAATAAAAAGTTAGCCAATATAATTCAGTAATTTAAAATGGGATAGCATACTACAAGAATTCCCTCATAATCTTTCCCAATTTCTCCATAGCACTGAAGCAATCATTGTTGAGGTTTCTCTACAGATTATTTTTATCTGTTCTAGAGTAATTATGATACTATCATACAATATGCATTCTTTGGTGTCTGGCTTTTTCATTCAGTGTAAGGTGTCTAAGCATCATCTATTTTGTGTCAATCAGCCGTTTGTTACTTTTCATTGTTGAGTACTATTTCTTCATATGACTATACCTTTCTCTTGTTGATGAATATTTATTTTTTGTCATTATTAGCTATCACGAATGAAGGTACTATGAACATTGGAACAGAAGTATTTGCGAGGACATATGTTTTCACTTACTTTAGGCAGCTACTTATAGGTAGAATTGCTGGATCATAGGGTAGGTGTGTACTTAGCTTTAAAGAAACTGGAAAACTTTTTTCCAATGGGTTTTACCAGTTTACACTCCTTCCTACTTCTGAGTTGTCTACCTGGCTCCCGTGGCCTTAGACAACACAGGAAGGATATCTAGAGAAACGGAACCATGCCCTGAATTAGGGGAGCTGGTTCTGTGAAAGGTTCTGAGAGAGAGTCCATCTCCCTCGGACTCCTCGTTTGCCAGTGGCCTTGCTTCACGATTCTCAGCCATCACGTGACCCAGCACAGCTGCTCCGAAGCTGATAGGCAGATGCTGAGACAGAGAGGTTGTCCTGGGGCAGCCGTTGGCAGTCCCCCTGGGGATGAGGACCTCTGGGTGGGTCCTCCCTTCACAGTGTGATTACTAACTCCTGATATGGGATCTGCACAGGCTGAAATAAAAACCTCCTGCCCAGAGGCTCTGGGAATAGGCCCAATATCATCTCACTTTGAGAGATTATAAACCGATGAAACTTTTTCGAGGGTAATTTGGTAACAGCTAATAATTTGCTATAATTAAAAAGGTATACTTGTATGAATTTACAGACTTGTGAGGGTATTGATTGCAGCAGTATTTATAGACATGGAAAACTGGAAAAACAAAATCTTCATCAGCATATTCATTAAGTAAATAATCAGTATATTCATAAAGTGAATATTAAGCAATCACTTAAAATGTAATTGATATATAGTCGCTAATATGGAAAGGTTTAATACACATGCAAGCATGCATACCCACATGCATATAAGATGTATTTTATATATATTATATATATATACACACACATATATAAAGAAGAAATTAATAGTACAGTATATTTATTAAAATATCATTTACTTAAAAAGAATATATAGAGGTATTCATGTACATACACAGAAAACTTCTGTATGACTACACTAGAAATTTATAATGATATTTAGCTCCAGGAGATAGATCACGAGGATCAAGAAGATGGGGAGAGGGACATATACATTTTACCTTATATCCGTCCAGTTGATTTTTAAATTATGACCTGTGCTGATTTTATGAAAAATGACAGTTAGTTTTTGGCAGCATGAAAACAACTATTTTAAATGTTATTTTGCTATTTTACTCTACATCTCAGCCATCCTCACTTTTATGTAGAGTTTATTTTTTTCATTAATCAATCAATCAATCAATCAATTAACTAACTGATTTTTTGCTGAGCCCGAATATTGTTTCTTCGACCTTTACCCCTCAACTCAAGCGGCTCAGGGAGGTGACCCAATAGCATTTGAAGACCTAGAAGGGAAACGTGTGGCTGAACAGCTACAGCTGGAATGCATGCACGTTGGAGTAGGTGTCAGATTGTCTCTATGTATCTCTCCTACCAGGTCCTCATAACTTTGGCCAAAGAGTATGTGGTAGAGAGAGTATAGAGGCCACCTGGGAAAGATGGGCTTCATGAAACCTTGGAGGTGAAGAGAAAATTTTGAACAGGAGTCCACCATGTAGTCTCTAGATTTTTGATGCCTTGGTGGCCTTGGAGCCATTAGTGGGCTTGTCAGCTTGCGGGTAGCATAGGCTCTGTGGGGCTAGACGGAGTCAGGGAGAAGCAGATCAGATCGAGGGCCTGACTGTTCACAGTTTGGATTGTTTGATGATAAGTAAGGGCCTGGGAAGAAGGCAGCCTGGTTGCTGAGACACTCCTGGCTAGGAGATGTCAACTTTGCCCATTACACAAAACTTTTCTATGTTCTAAAACTTGATTGGCCTCGGGAGGGACGAGTGAAAGCTTATCCAGTTTTTCCTTGACTACATCCCTGGTGTGTCTCTCTGAACCTGTGCAAATTGTTCCTCAGTGTCTAACTATCCTTGGGGACAGATAGAGAGAGAAAGAAGGAGACAGGGAGAGTGAGAGAAGATGGCTGGATTCCCCTGAGCACCACTGTTATTTTTGGACTTCTCCCTAAGTTCCTGTGTGCATGGACAGTGTTCTTCATCGAGTGGTGACATTGAGTTTCTCAAATGTGGTGCTGCTTGGGCAGGCAGAGGTAGCTGGCTATACACCTGAAGAGCAGTGGAACTTTCCAATCTAGACCCTTCTCTGGAGGTGAGTGTTTTCCAGGGGTTCCTCTTGGTGAAGGAGAGAGTAGAAGAGCATCATCGTGAGAAGGCCTTCTAAAACAAGGATACCTAGAATTTAAGAGAGGACTAGGGAGCTACAAGTGTAGATGACTACATCAAGTCCTCTCTCCATAGCCAGGAGCGTATTGAGGACGCCCAGTGCTGGCGACAGGCATGCTCACTACGTTTACCTGAATCCCTGCACCCACATTTCTCTGCAGGTTGATCGGGCAGTACTTTAGAGAAGAATGAATGGAGGGAAAGGTAGTTAGGGCAGGTACTGTTTGCTTATTCATTGATTGATTCTTTAATCTATTCATTGAGATATTGGCAGATCCTGTTCTTGTCACTGGTGGTGAAACAAGAACTTGCCTTCAAGGTACTTAATTCTAATGCGGGGTTTCGATGATAAATTAATAATTAAGTAAATGTATAATGTGATTTAAGATATTGATGAGAGCCAATATAAAGGGAAATACAGCCTAAAGAAGTTGGAGAGTAAATTTGTGCATATATTGCATTACAGAGGATGAGTGACAAAGGGCCCAAGAAGAGGAGACATTTGAGTAAAGACATGCATGGTTTTTCCTCAAGGTCAAGAGGGGGAGCCCAGATGTCCTAAGGAACTCAGTGTGATCTCCTTCGGTGTCTTCTAACATTTTGCCTTACCCTGGGGCTCTGGATAAAATAAGGTCATAGACAGGCAGGTATGCTGTTTAGAATTTTCCAACTTGCTCTATGAGACTGATATCATGGCAGTTTGTTTGGAGGGACAAATCACCCAGGTCTTGTCTCTGTGCTAGAAGTAGAAATTTGAGACCTGGGGAGTTTAGAGAATGTTGCCTCTATAGCACAGGTGTTTTCTTGTTTCCTGGCCCCAGGGTAGAGTCCGTCCACTACAAATGGGGGTTCCTTCTGGACCCCACTTTCTTGTTGTCATCTGGTGACCAGAGGAATCAAAATCTCAGAACTAAAGAAAATAAGAATTTCAGAGCTTCATTGGATGAGAGGTGGAGGATGGCTTTCATCATAATAATAATGAGAAGTAGGTAATTCACCCCAGAAGTCAGGGAAAGGCTCAATACTTTATCTCAAAATAGCTCTTAGGACAATGTCTTGGATAGACCTCACTTCCCAACAACCCCCAAAATGATAAATATAACGGAGGCAACACTTTAGAATGAGTATGATGCAAATAGAGCCCGTGTTTAAAGGTACAAGAGAAAGAAGTAACCATGCCTGGGTGGGATGGGTTAGGAATACTCTCTAAGTGCAGCAGTATTTGGCAGGACATGGACACAACAGGCGGAGAAGACAGTTTGGGGGATTTGGTATGGACAGGGTGGTGATGTAAATGAGCACCTTGTGGTCAGGAAGGCAGACAGGGTGACAGGTAGAGCTCAGTTGGAGGAGGGATGTTCTGTTAGTTGAGTCAAGGGAGTCAACTGGGGCAGCTGGGTTTTCGTGCCTGTCACACAGTATCGGTGACTTGATCATCTTTTTGGACACATGCATCTCTCTTCATATATTTCTTCATAAAACATTTAATGCCAACCTTGTATAGAAAATAGTAGCATCGTGTTTTCCAGCTTAGGAGTAGAATATATTTCCCCAAATTGGAAATGTCTAACTTTTCTGAGACCAGAAACACGTCACCTCTATTTCACTCTTTAAATTCTGCAAGGAACCTACATGTTCGGCAATCGCTCCAGCGCCGCTGAATTCTATCTCCTTGGCTTCCCCGGCTCCCAGGAACTACGCCACATCCTCTTTGCCACCTTCTTCTTCTTCTACTTGGTGACATTAATGGGGAACACAGTCATCATCGTGGTGGTCTGTGTTGACAAACGTCTGCAGTCCCCCATGTACTTCTTCCTCGGTCATCTCTCCGCCTTGGAGATCCTGGTCACGTCCATCATCGTCCCTGTCATGCTTTGGGGGTTGCTGCTCCCTGGGATGCAGACAATATCTCTGGCTGCATGTGTCACCCAGCTCTTCCTTTATCTTGCCGTGGGGACCACAGAGTTTGCCTTACTGGGGGTGATGGCCGTGGACCGTTATGTGGCCATCTGCAATCCTCTGAGGTATGACATCATCATGAATAGCCGCACCTGCATCTGGGTGGTAATCGCATCATGGGTGTTTGGGTTCCTTTTCCAAATCTGGCCAGTCTATGCCACATTTCAGCTTACCTTCTGCAAATCAAATGTGGTGAACAATTTTTTCTGTGACCGAGGGCAACTGCTCAAACTTTCCTGCAATAATACTCTTTTCATAGAGTTTATCCTCTTCTTAATGGCCGTTTTTGTTCTTTTTGGTTCTTTGATCCCTACAATCGTCTCCTACACCTACATCATCTCCACCATCCTTAAGATCCCCTCCACCTCTGGCCGGAGGAAAGCCTTCTCTACTTGTGCCTCCCACTTCACCTGCGTCGTGATCGGCTACGGTACCTGCTTGTTCCTCTACGTGAAACCCAAGCAAACTCAGGCAGCCGAGTACAACAGGGTGGCGTCGCTGATGGTCTCAGTCATTACTCCTTTCCTGAACCCTTTCATCTTCACCCTCCGCAACGATAAGGTCATCGAGGCCCTTCGGGATGTGGTGAAACGCTGCTGTCAGCTTTCGGGAGCTAGCCCCGAAGCATTTTACCTGGGAAAACTCTTATAATGGATTCTAGAATAACCTGAAGAGTACTTACTCATCTTTGAGCTACATCATAATCAATGTCATGGTGAAATAATCTGTGTGTAACAGGTCTTTTAAGTCATGGACATGGTTTTTAACATGATTGCTTGAAAATTCATTTTATTACTTTAAATACACACACACACACACACACACACACACACACACACGCTTTTTTCAAATTGTGATACATTTCACAATACAACTTTTAAAAAAATAAATATAACAATAACGTGTGATATTTAGATTTCTAAACAGGAAAAGCTGGGAAAAATATTCTCCAACTAAAGAATTATATGAGTACTTATTTCTAGGTTTTGAATCATCCAAAAATATGTCCACTGCTTTATGTCCTTTGTTTGAAGCTCCCAATTCCTCCTCTGGCTCAGACGTGGCCTCTTGATTTCCTGTCCCAAAGTCCTGTTGCCTTCGTACTTCTCTGCGTGTTCTCTTCGCTGGCAGAGTTCAGAGAACGAACTCACCTCACAATCGTGGGCCCCTTTACAGTCTCAGAGGGTCTGCTTATCACATGCACGCACGTCTGCAACTTGTGGACTTTCTCAGGGTAGGGGCGGGAGAGCGAGGTAGGGAGGTCATCTTTCACCTGATACTGCCTGCCACAGAGGAGCTTTTATACTGGGAGCTGAGTGACGGGAGATCGGAGCCTGCCGGGTGCCTGGGCTGATGGATGTGCAGAGCACAGAGGAGGAGGCAGCCTCCGGGGCTGCTTCCTGCCCTTTTCACACACATCACTCCTTTCGAGGTCCATGACACGCCCCCTCTGCTTCCTGTCCCCTCCATCCTCTCCTGCCCACCTTCTCTCCCAATTCCTCTTTGTAGATCTCTTTCTGTGGCTCCAGTTCTCCAGAGCGATTCTTTTTTTAAAAATTTTTATTTTATATTGGTTTCAGGTAAACAATACAATGGCTAGACATTATATAATTTATGACGTGATCCCTCTGATGCCTCTAGCACCGTCTGGCACTGCACACAGCCATTCCAATACTATTGACTGTATTCCCTGTAGTATACTCCCCACCCCATAACTGTTTTATAACTACTGATTTGTACTTCATCCCTTCACCTTTTTCTCCCTGCCCCGCAAACCTCCTCCCCTTTGGAAATCACCAGTCTGTTCCCTGTATCTGTGAGTCTGTTGTCATTTAGTTTGTTTGTTTCTTTTGTTCCTTGGATTCGGCATATAAGTGAAACCAGATGGCATTTTTCTTTCTCTGTCTGACTTACTTCACTTAGCATAATATTCTCTAGGTCCATCCATGTCATTGCAAATGGTAAGATTGCATTTTTTATGGCTGAGTAATATTCCATTGTATATATGTACCATAACTTCTTTATCCAATCATCTATCGATGGACACTTAGGTTGCTTCCATATCTTGGCTATTGTGAATAGTGCCGCAATGAACATAAGGGTGCATAAATACAGTGCACTTCTTAGTTCTCTTTTTCCTGTCCCCTGTCACAGACCCGCAGTTTACTGTGCTGTTATCCAGCTTTCCACAGCCTCATTTTCAGCATTTCCCAGCCTCATCCTCCTCCCTAATTTGCCCTGCCCTGTTTCCATTGCTTGTGTCATAAGCACAACTATATCCACTATAGCATTTTATGATAACAAAGTATTAATAGCTGAATGGGATATCAATATTTGATTAAATTATGTTTTACCTGTACAATGAAATACTATGCCACTGTAGAAATGATCTCCAAGATAGATTGTTTAAGTGAGACAAGCAGAGCACATGGAATTTGGTATTTGACATTTTATATAAGGAAGGAGTAGAAATGATTATACATTAAGTCCACTTAATGCTGTCGATAGGGTCTCAGAACTATGGCAAAACCAATTGTATCATAAGCTAATTGATAAAAACGAGTTACGTTCCCATGGCAACATTATAATAAAACAACATTGAACAGAACGATGATGTTTGAGGACTTGCTGCACATTCATATTTGCTTGTATTTGTTTGTGGACAGCTTCACGAGAGACTAGTAGGTGGTCACCTGTGGGATTGTGGTGAGGATTTGGGCAGATAGAATGGGGAAGGGATCAAGGCCTTCACTGTATGCCTTTTAGTATTTTTTTATTATTTGTGTAACCCTGAGTAGATATCGCCTATAAAAATAAAAGGATTTCATTTCTTTTGTGTCACAGGGATATAGTAATTCAACCTCTCACCCTTGTATTTATATATTTATTTTTCCTCTTATAAAGAATTATCTGCTTATTTACATATACATTTCTCTAAGTGCTTGAAGATATTTGGTAAGTGGAGCCTTCTGTTCGATCAAGATATTTTGGGAAATATTTCTAGTGCTTAACATAAACTGGGAGCTTAAGAAGAATATTTACTGTGGCACAGAGAGACAGGAAGTGATTGGTCCAAGGTCACGTTCGTATATAGGGGCCCAGGATCTAAACCTAGGCAGTTTGGCTCCAGCGTTCACCCTCCTAGCCACTACACTATATAGCCCACATTGCTAAATTGTTCAGTGCTATTGTATATCTTTATCTGAACTACTTGTTTTTCATTCTTGTAGCAGTTAGGATAGTCTAGGTTATGTTATGATAATAACCAACCTCAAAAATCTTTATAGCTCACAATAGCAAATGTTTATTCTTTCCCCTTTATTTGTCTACTAGGGGTCAATTGCCTCTTTGCTCTTAATTGTCTTCATTATAGTCCAGGCTAATGGGGCAGCCTCGAACTGGGATAGTGGGTGAATTGTAGCCAGATTTCATTGGCCAAAGCTAGTGACAAGGCCAAGCCTGCTGTCAGCAGGATAGGAAAGGATTCTCCCCCTGTGAGGAGAGACAGTGAATTTGTGAACAATAATACGATCTGCCACAATGCCTAACTTCAATCTGGAAGTATAAGATTATATCTAAAAAAAGGTAACATTACATGTTGTAATTTTCTTTGCTTGTTAGTCTGTTGCTCCCATAACCTAGGTATGTACTTATAATTAAATGCAAGAAGAAAAAATGTTGGATAGAACATTGTTTTCAATCCTGAGACTTAAAAAACCCAGCACCCAGAGAAACCAGATATCTACATGCAAAAGAATGAATATGGATCCTTACCTTATACCATATACAAAAATTAACTCGAAATGGATCAAAGATCTAGACGTAAATGCTGAAACTATTAAATAGATAAAGTTCTCAACTTCAAATCTTCCGCAAAGTGCTTCCCTTATTGTTTATTGCCATTGAGATGTACACAGTAGGGATCTTATTTAATTTATACAAGAATTTTGTGAGAGGGGTATTACTGCTCCATTTTATAGATAAGGAAATTAAGGCACAGAAATAGAAAATTGTACAGATCCACATAACATATCGGAAGTGCAGTCGAAATTCTAATCCAGTGCTTTATTAGATTTCCATTGCTTTAAAAAAACCCACATTGTTGCTCCCAGTAATATCACATTATTCTACCTTTCTAAGGATCCAGCAACCCCCTGGACCCCTCAATAATAAATTTAAACCAAAGTTCATGTATTTCTGACATACTCCCCATCCTCACCCTAACCGAGCCCCCTGGGCCCCTTTTAGAACTTACGCAGAAGCACCTCCTCATCTTGGGGAAAATCTGAGCTGTCCGTCTGCTGGGCTAATCACTGGATGTCTACATTTCCTGACTATGAGAGTCTCTAATTAATCTGTCATCAAGTAGGAAGTATGGCAACCACAGTTCTCCCTCCTCAAAACAGAAGCCTTGTCGCTTCCTTTTGTCGTCTGAACTCTGGGGCTTGCCTTTGGTTAGGATTCTGTTTATTCTTTCTTTGCCAGCACTGTCAGAGAGCTCATGTCTCCACAGACTGTTAACATAATTCCAACGTTCACTCCGCCCCAAACACAGATTGTCTCTGGCCACCTCCTTCAAGCAAATTCTAACACCTAATGTAGTGTCTCATTTTTTAAAATTGTGAATAAATGGCATGCTAATTAACCGATAATTATGAGGCTGAGGAATATAGGAACAGAGCTTAGTGTTGTAATAAAAAGCAAAACTGACAATGATTTCATTTGACATCCTTCCAACGACACACACAATCTATGTGGCAGTGTTGTTGACATAAATGGTAAGCAGTTGACTTAGTTGACTATAATTGCCATTAGTTTGGTAGTCTGTCCTATGGTTTAATTCTTGTTACTGAAAACACACAGGCGTCTCTTTTCTCTTTTCCATGTACTGAGGAGGATCTGTAGCTGAAGTCATCTCACCTGCAGAGAACAGACAGGATGCCCCCAAACTTTCCTACCTCTTTCTTGCCTTTCTTCTAGTCTGACAAAAAGAACTCTCTGTTTCCTCCCACGTGATTTCCATCTGCCCCCTGTGCTCCCTTTCTGCTGTATGCCTATCCCTTGCCTCCACCCAATGTTTCCTTGGCACCCCCACCCCTTTTTCTACTTCTTGGTCAGCTGGACCAGCCTGGGGTCGGTGTGATGCCAGCCAGGGCAGCGCTGTGCATCTTTGGGTCAGTAGGCTAATGCCTGGCAGCAGGACATCTCTAGAACTGCAGGGAGGAATATGTTGTAACCGCTGGGGCCCAAGAAGCAAGCCCAGATTCTTAATATATCCTCAACAAACATACTCAGGTAACTCAGATCTGTTAAAATGGAGGTTCAGGCCAAGACCAAGAACCATTTTTATCTTGAGTCTCTCTTTAGGGCTTTGCTGAAGAGCCAAGATTCAGTTTGCTTGGTCATCTTGGCTGTCGGCTTGTCTCCAAAAGGGGTTTTCCAGCAGATTCCTGGCCTGCCCAGACCCCTCTTTATTCTCATGAACAACACTCTCTGTGTTCCATGCTTGGCTCTAGGCCCGCTTCCCCGAGCCTGGTCTCAGCTCAGACTGAGGAGGGCCTGGCTGTCCCCTTCGGGTGAGGGTTGGGGGCAGGGGCCTCTCGTGAATGGAGATGAGGTCACAGAAGCTGAGTCTATCCCTTTCTCTTGCTACTCTCTAAATAATGTTCACACTTAGTCTGCAGTTTCTCTCTGGTAGTACGATCACGTGCTCTGAGAATAGAGCAGACTCCGTTATCAGCAGAAATGCTCAGCTCTGTAGAAACAGGGCTGACTCTATTCCAACTGAGTTGTGTCCATAAAACTGACGCTATCTCTTGGAAATGGCTGTTATCTAGTTCCCCAAGGCAGAATACAGACGCTCATCCCCCACACAAGCAAAAACCTCTCCTAGTAGATAGATGGGGAAATGGCTTCTTGACCAGGTGACCTATGCAGATCCAAAAAGGTCACAGGTGTGACTCTCACAGGAAAGGGGGTCTTAGGGAACTGCTGGCTCCAGCGGGAAGTTTGCCTCTGTTGTTTGTATGTACGTGTATTTGTGGGGAGCTGGTGCCTTAGCCCCAAGGCTTCACTGCGGAGCTCTGCCGGTAACCCATGGGACACGGGCATGGTAATTTGATGTCCTGTGTCTCTTGGATTGATCCCAATTGTCAATGTTCTCTTTTGCTGTTTCCATGGATGTATTTATTATTCTTGTCAGAGACCACAAAGAAGTGCAGTCAATTGGCATGCTTTTCACAGATCCAGCGGTACTTGGTGTCACATGATGTGGCATCAAATGTCTGTCTTTGTTAGATCTATGGTCACAGAGTTGAAATTTGGGTGCTGGTTGGTAGCACTAAATGGGAAAAGATAGCATGGCTAAGACCCATTGTTTCAGCCCTGCCTTTTCCTCATCCCAGTCCGCCTCGTCTATCCCCAAATCCAGCTCTAAAATGATGCTTTACTGCCAACTCTCCTGTGAGCTTTCGTGGACTCACTGCCTTGGGTTAGCTCACTCTGCGTTTGGTCAGAGACATCTCATGGTCACCCACCCCAATTTCTCCTAGAGATACTGTTTTAGTATGACCAGCCCTAACTCACAGCAAGAGGGCTGAGAGGATTGTAGGAGATTTCTCCTCCTTTCCTAGGCACCAGCCGGCTTTCGGGAAAACTTCCTTGGCCTTCTGCCACCACCTTTTCTATCATTCAGCCCCTTTCGGTTTGACTGGAAAGAGTCTGGTTTCATGGAAAGGTCATGAGTTGTAGAGTCAGGTGGATGTGGGATCAAATTGTGGCTCTTTCACTTCCTAGCTTGGTGACATGCAGCACATTTCTAAATCTCTCAGACTCAATTCAGCTGTCCGTTAAATGAGAATTAATAAAAGCTTTTTTCTCTAGCATTATTGTGTACTGCAGGCTTAGCAAGTGCCTGGCTTTTTTTTTGGGGGGGGAGGAATTTTTAAAAATATTTTACTAAAATATAGTAAGTATATAATATTATATTAGTTTCAGGTGTGTAACCTAGTGATTTGACATTTATGTACCTTGCAAATTAATCACCAGCCTAAGTCCAGAAACCATCTGTCACCATGCAAAGTTATTGCAATATTATTGACCATAGTCCCTGTGCTGTATACTACATCTCCTTGGCTGGCTGGCTTGCTTGCTTGCTTGCTTATTTATTTATTTATTTATTTATTTATTTATTATTTTTTATTATGGTGACATTGATTAAAAAATCTAGTAAGTTTTAAGTGTACAATTCAACAGTAAGACATGTGTGTGTATGTATATATGTATGTATATATGTATATACATACACACGCACTTTATACATATACATATGTGTGTGTGTGTATATGTATATATATATAGCTTTGTGTGTTCACCGTTCATAGTTAGATTTCTTTCTGTCACCACATATTTGACCCCTTTTACCCCATCTCCTCCCCCGCTCCCCACTACCCTCTGGTAACCACTAGTCTATTGTCCATGTCCATGAGTCTCTGTTTCTTTGTCCTGTTTGTTGCTTTTAGGTTTATATACCACATATAAGTGATACCATGTGGTTTTCAACTTTTTCTGTCTGGCTTATTTATCTTAGCATGTCATCCATTTTGTCACAGATAGCAGTGTTTCATCTCTTCTTATGGCTGAGTAATATTCCATTGCATATATGTACCACAGCTTCTTTAGCCGATCATCTATTGTAGGACACTTCAGTTGTTTGTATGTCTTGGCCACTGTGAATAATGCTGCCATGAACATCGGCGTGCAAATATCTTTTCAGTTATAGGTTTTCAAGTCTTGTGGGTAAATACCCAGTAGAGGGATTGCTGGATCATATGGTAGATCAATTCTTAGTTTTTTGAGAAACCTCCATACTGTTTTCCATAGTGGCTGTACCAATTTTGCGGTCCCACCAGTAGTGTACGAGGGTTCCTTTTTCTCCGCATCCTCTCCAACACTTGTTATTACTGGTCCTGTTGATGATAACTATTCTAAAAGGCATGAGATGGTATCTCATGGTAGTTTTGATTTGCATTTTCCTAATAGCTAGCGATGTCGAGCATCCTTTCATGAGTTTTTTGGCCATTTGTATGTCTTCTTGGGAGAAGTGTCTGTTCAGGTCCTCTGCTCATTTTTTAATTGAATTGTTTGTTTTGTTGTTGTTATTGAGTTGTATGAGTTCTTTGTATATTTTAGATATTAGGCTCTTATTGGAGACATCGCTTGCAAATATATTTTCCCATTCAGATGGTTGTCTCTTTACCTCGTTGACAGTTTCTTTTCCTGTGCAGAAGCTTTTTAGTTTGATGTAGTCCTATTTGTTTATTTTTGCTTTTATATCCCTTGCCTTTGAGGTCAAATTTGTAAAATCCTCTTTAAGTCCAGGGTCCATTAGTTTAGTTCCTATGTTTTCTTCTATGCAATTCATTGTTTTGGGTTTTATATTCAGGTCCTTGATCCTTTTTGAGTTAATTTTGGTGTGTGGTGATAGACACCAGTCTAGTTTCATTCTTTTGCAGGTGGCTTTCCAGTTTTCCCAGCACCATTTGTTGAAGAGGCTTTCCTTTCTCTACCATATGTTTTTGGCTCTTTTGTCAAAAATTATTTACCCAGATAAACATGGGTTTACTTCTGGAACCTCAATTCTGTTCCGCTGGTCTGTGTGTCTCCTTTTCTGCCAATACCATGCCGTTTTGATTATTGTCACTTTGTAGTATAATTTGAAGTCAGGCAGAGTGATGTCTCAGCTTTGTTCTTTTCAAAGTCTACCAAACCTGTCTTCTTTTCTACTCTCTCACTATTACCCCCTATCCTGCTCTCTCCTTGATCTTTTCAGCAACCTCCAAAGAAACTTTTCTGCCATAATCTTGCTTTTAACAGTTCTCTGCTCTGCGGTCAGAATGATCTTTCTAAAAAGCAGATTAGATTATATCATTCCCTTGATGAAATATTTTAGTAGCTTTCCATTGCTCTTAGGATGAGATTTGGGCTTCTTAACACAGTCTATAAGTCTTTGTCTGTTCATTCTTTCAGTAGATGTTGCTGAGTGTTTACTATGTGCCAGGTGCTCGTCTGATTCTCGTCTGATTCTCGTCTGATATATGTTCTGATTCTTCTGTACATCTCACAATACCATGACTACCCTAGCACTGTCTTCTAGCAAGCTTAAACTTCTGGTTCTTTATATACTTTCTCCACATGTCCACCTGGTATATTTATTGAGCATATAATATATGAAAAGCACTGATGGAACCATATTCCTTCTCCCAAGCACAACTCATCCTTTGGGCCTCAGCTTAAATGTCACTTCTTTCAAGAAAATTTTCCTCCCTTGCCTTAATTGGGTTGAAGCACCCCTTGTCTGTTGTCTCATTATATCATGTCCTTTTTCTTTGAGGGCACTTATTGCATGAGAATGCACTCCTTTGCTTCCTTGGCCAGCCTCTGAAGTCCTGAAGGCAGGGCTGAATCTCTCGTTGACACTTTGTAGCCCCAGCACCTCCACAGTGCTGGGACACGGCAGTATGGCAGTGGGCTTCTCGGCTTGTTGATTTTATAAGTTATTTACGAGACAGTAGTTGGGCCTACCAAATATTTTTAATGAATTAAAAATTTGTGTGATATTCTTCAAATTCATTAACAAATTTTGCTGTCATAGTTTTCAATTCAGATAATTGAAATGCTAGTCGATCTCCAGATCTATTGATTCCTAATTAGAAAACTTCACACCTTAAATAACCACTCTGGAGTATGGATTGTGACTATAGTACTTCAATGACAACTAACCACCCCCTACATTATAAAGAGTTAATTTGTGTTCATACATATGTTACTAATACTGTGTCATTTTAAAGTAAATGGCTACTCAGACCGTGTGACAACCAGAATTCATAGAATGTACCGAATAAGTCTGTTTAGGGGGTCACTAAAAGGGCCCCCAAGTATCACTCTGTGACATATATGCTAACCTGAAGAGGCAGGGCCTGGAGGTGAGGGACGGCTGTGGGCCTGGAGGTGAGGGACGGCTGTGGGCCTGGAGGTGAGGGACGGCTGTGGGCCTGGAGAAGGGGTGGTGTAGAGCCGGGGGGAGGCCTCGGGTTCTGGGTCCTACCCGGAGCAGAGACCCTGGAAACAGGTGTCTTCCACTTTGTACAGTGGCTCACTAAGTCAGTGAGCAGTCCTGCTGCAGGGGACGGTCATTCGATTAAATGATGAGGACATCGCTGCATCTGTCAAGCTGCCGCAGCACCAGGCAAAATTAAAAACACTGGACTTAGCAGTCAGAATCCCTGCTCAGGTCGTCGGTAGCCTGGCAAAATAGAACCAAAAGGGAAAAAATCCTCCCCCATCTTTCTTCACTCAAGTCCGATAGGATTTGGCCCTTCCAATATCTATCGGGCCTTATCACAACTTTGAATTATTAAAATGGTACCTGTGATATTTACACCATCAAGAAATGACCTATATCTGTGCGCTAAGAAAATCTTTGATATTTTACTGTAGAAAAGTCAAATTCGTAAGTGTGACTAGGGAGAAAGTCTGTGATGGTACGTGTTAAAGTCAGACTTGTTAGTGGTCTTAAAACCACTGTGGCAACATTTTTCAACGGCAAGGAACTGAAGTCTGTTCATTGCATCATTCGTCAGGAAACACACTGTGCTAAGATATTCATAGATATGGTAATTAAAGCTGTGTACCAGACATGCTCAGAAGTCTAGAAATGCAGAAAAGCCAGGGCTTTGCATGATGAATTGGATTCACAGTGTGATAGTTTGTTACATTCCATGCATACAGCAAACAACATTAGAAATGAACAAAAGAAACACATACACAGTGTGAGTCCCAAGTATTCCAACTCGAGGTGGGTTACCAAAATGATTAGTAGGCTTCCTGGGGGTGTGGTTATAACTTCTCCTATGTCCGCTCATGGACTTACTGCTTCTACTTATGGATTTTCTACCACTCATTATATCATAGATCTTTTGGTTGCAAGTGTAAGAACATCAATTCAAACAAATATAAGCAAAAGTGATATGTATTGGCTCATGGAATATGATAAAAAGTTTTACAGTGAAATCAAAGCAGGACAAGGATGTAGCTGGCCCTCTGAGACATCAGGAACTAAATAAAACAGGATTTTGCTGTATCTATCACTTGTCTCTGTTTACTTCTGTTTGTGAGAGGAAATAGGGCCAGAAACATAGCCATAAGAAGCTTCTAGATTTTCTGTCTTACACATTTTCTTGGATTAAGTTAGAAAAATCCCAAGATAGTTTTTGATTGGCTTGGAATGGATCTGTCAAATATAGTCAAGGGCAGGATCATAGTAGTCATTTTAGTTGAAGCACAAGGAGGAGCAGTTATCTCTAGGTGGACGTGGTTCTCAGAAGAAAGAAGGTTCTGGGAAGTAAGAAAACTCTGGTCCACTCCAGCCATCCTCACTACCTCTCATCTACTTGCTCCTCCCAGACCTATGGTCTCCAGCCAATGTTTTCCCTCTACCTTTATAACTCAAATTTTCAGGCTAGCTTCTCTTTCAATTACCAAAAGTCTATTTCTAGGGCTGTCCTCTAATATAAATTTTAGTTCTTCATTTTCAAGAATCATCTGGCATTTTTCAACTAGATGGCATGACGTCAACCCAGTTGCATTAAGTTCCAAACCACATTTATCATATTCCCCAAACTCAATCCAACTTCCTTTTCAATTTCTTTTTTGTTAGTGATTTTATCATATTACAGCACACTCATCCTCTGAAAACCTCCTTGATTCTTCCTTTTCTACCAACTACCATATCAGGATATTAGTTGATAATGTTTTTCAAAAGCTCTCTTATCTCTTCTCCATTCTCATTACCCCATCCTAGTTGAAATCTTTCATTACGGTTGGAGTGAAAATGTCTCAAACCCTTTGCCTCCTCCTCTTCAAGTCAATAATAGACAACACTATTTAAGTTTCTGTTAATATTATTAACATGAACAAGCCTCAACTCTATAGAGTTTGTAAGAAAAATATTTGTAAACTATATTATCTGATAAGTGCTTAATATCTAAAATATATAAATAACTCATACAACTCCATAGCAAAAACCCAAAACCAAACAACTTAATTAAAAAATTGGCAGAGGATTTGAATAGACATTTTTCAAAAGAAGATACACAAATGGCCAACAAGTACATGAGAAAGTTCTTGTCACTAATTATCAAGGAAATGCAAATCTAAACCACAATGAGATATAATTTCACACCTGTTTGAATGGCTGTCATCAAGAAGATAGCTAAAAGATAACAAATGCTGGTGAAGATGTGGAAACTTTGTTCACTATTGGTGGGAATTTACGTTGGTATAGATACTGATGGAAAACAGTATAGAAGAGTTTCAGAAAATTACAAAATATACCTATCAGAGATCTAGCAACCCCACTTCTACATATATATATGAAGAAGATGAAATCACTATCTCAAAGAGCTATCTGCACTCCCTCTGTGTTCATTGTAGCATTATTTATGATATATAGCCAAGACATGGAAACAACCTAAGTGTCCACTGACAGATAAATAAAATGTGATATTTTTTTCAGTCATAAAAAAGAAGGAAACCCTGTCATTTGCAACAACATGGATGGATCTCAAGGGCATTATGCTAAGTGAAGTAAGTCAGACAGAGAAAGACAAATACTGTATCATCTCACTTATATTTGAAACTGAAAATCACTGGACTCAAAAACTGAGAGTACAATGGTGATTGCCAGGAGCTACAAATCAAACTCCTACAAATAGATAATAGACAACTCAATATAACGAGGGCAAAGAAATCAAATTGCTTACTTTGAAATAGAAGATACACGAATGGCCAAGAAGCACATAAAAATGAGATGCTATTCACCCCCACTAGAATGGGAATGGCTAAAATTTCAAAATATCGACAATAACAAAGGTTGATGAGATTATAGAACAACTTCCCCATGTTGTTAATGGGAGCATAGAATGCTGAAATCATTTTGGAAAACTCTTTTAGCAGTTATTTGTAAAGTTAAATGTACATCAACTTTATGACACAGTAATTCCACTCCTATGTATTTAAGAGAAATCAAAATTATGGCCACAAAAAGATGGATTCAAGAGTGTTTATAAAACCTTTATTTATAATAGCCCCAAACATAAACAATGCAAACGGTCACCATTAGTGAGTGGATAAACAAGTCATGACTCACATACTATGTAGGATGAATCTCGAAAATGTTATGTTGAGTGAAAGTAGAAAAAGCAAAAGAGTGTTTACTCTGTGAGTCCATGCAAGAACAGGCAAAACTAATCAAGGGAAAGAAATTGGTATCATGGTTACCCATAATAAGTGGGCGATGATTAACTAGAAGAATCCTGGAATTTTCTGCAGTGATGGAAATTTTGCGTATCTTATTTGGGGTCTTGGTTACATATGTGTATATATTATCACACCTCACCAAGTTATACATTTAACATCTGTGCATTTTGCTGTATGTAAATTTTACCTAAAAAATGAAAAAGTACTGTACACAAATATCGAACTTTAGTTGTTTCGCATTTCACACTATTTTAAGATGGGAATTCTGAAACCACATTTTCTGTATTCTGGTTATTAGCACATAATTGAGTACAAATAGAGCGTATTTCTTAGAGAATGGAATTTTAAACATGTAAAAAGGGAAGACTAAAGTGAACCATATATAATTGGGTTGGAACTTAAGGCATCAGTTTAGGGGGGAGGGTGGAGAGGGGAGAGAAATAGAGACAAACGTGAATAATGGGTAAATCTGGGTAAAGAGTATACAGGCATTCTTGCAACTTTCCTATAAACTTGCAATTGTATCAAAATATAACGTTAAAAATAAAGCCACAGAGGTGGTAAAATGTAATGAGACCTGTCCAGAGAGAACTTATACAAAAAGAAAGAAATCAAAATAGAGAGGGTAGCCTCAAATTTTTTCCTTTATGATCACGTTCCTCCAAGAACTTCAGGGGAAAGCAGATTTCAAAGATCATAATACAGTTCAGTGGGAGGGTCATGTCACCAAGGTCAAGAGAAAGGGCATCTAGAAAGGCAGTTGTCAACATTGACTGCACCCTGGAATCACCCAGGGAGCTTTAAAGCATGGTGCCTACCTGGGTTCCCCCTCCAGAGATTTGATTTCAGTGACCTAGCATGTCACCTGGACACTGAGCTTTTTCAGAGCTTCCCAGGTGATTTTAATGTGCAGCCAAGAATGGGGACCACTGCCTCGAGGGGAACTTCAAGGACAACTTTGGTGCACACCAAGGGAAGGAAAACAGACAAAGTTGCAATTTGTAGTTATCGGAAGTGAAGAAAAGGTAAAATTGGGAAAACTAAAGGGAGGAATTGGAGTCCTCAAGGCCAGCTGCCTGAGGGGAGGACACAGTCCCATAGCAGCTCCCTCAGCTAGTAGAGCTGTGAGCCTGTGTCCGTGACCTGCTGTGCCTTTGAGGTCTGTCAAGGTCTATGTCTGGTATGCCCTTTTCTCTGCCGGACCTTTTAGGATTGGAGGAAAGCCTTCCTGGCTAGGTTCCCGTGCAGCCAGGCAGGCAGGCAGGCAGGCAGGCAGAGAATGCTGAATCGCTACAAACACATCTTCTAGCTAGTCTGTTTTGGCCAGTTCCCCAGCTAGATTGACCAGTGCTTGGTACCAGGCAAAGTACTGTCTTCAAGACCAACGGGGCAGAGCCAGCAGGCACATACAAGGCGCTGTTGTCCAGGGCACCTGTTGAACAAATATCTAGCCTTCTTTTTCCCCACTATACAGCAGGTTGAATGTACCTTTCTGAGTCAGTGTATTTTTAGACAAAATGACCCCTGTCCTCTGGTTTCTGTAAGAGTTTTAACAAAGCACCTCTTGAAGCTGAAGTGGTGACATAGTTGCTCTTCCAAGTTTATCTTTTCATATCTCATGTTTGCATGAAAATTGTGGACTTCAAGGAGGATTATGTACTTACCATAGTGGTGAGTATTTTCAAACATTATGCTAGCACCCGTTTTAAAAAATAGGTTTATGTGACTGAAATATATGCACCCTGATGTTCATAGCAGCATTATTCACGGTGGCCAAGTCATGGAAACAACTGACGTGTCCTTCAATAGATGATTGAATAAAGATGTGGTACATATACATACAATGGAACATTAGTCATAAGAAAAGATGAAATATCGCCATTTGCGACAGCACAGATGGTCTTGAGATTATCATGCTAAGCGAAATAAGTCAGGCCGAAAGCGTTGAAAATCATGATTTCACTTATATGTGGGATGTAAAACTGAAAGCAACAAACGAACAAGACAAGTAGAGGCTCATGGACACAGATAACAGTTCACCCGAGAGAAAGCGGGGAGGTGGGAGATAGATAAGGGTAAAGGGGGTCAAATATATGGGGAAGGAATGAGATTTGACCTTGGGTAGTGAACACAATGCAATATACAGATGACATGTTATCGAACTGTACACTTGAAACCTACATAATTTTATTAACCAGTGTCATCCCAATAAATTTTATTTAAAAAAGTAGGTTCAGCAGTCCTGCAAAAAGCTAACCATGTTAGATATTATTTCAGAAGAGCTGATTTCTCATGTTTTGGCTCATACCCAGCACTAATAAGCCCCAATATACAAAGCGTTTACACTGAGGACCTCACCTCTATTTTGTTCACTTTTATCAAAACAAACCTGGGGAACCAATACCATTCTACTTGCCTCGGCCATGCATAGAGCTTTATTATTTTATTTTTCTGTGGGCGAGTCCCTTGATGTAGAGTGGAGAGACTCTCAGCTGTGGTTCACTTCAGCAGCGGGAATGAGCTTCTGGAGGCTTCTGAGCAGTCGGAGTGGTCTTCACCAGGAGCCCGTTCCGCGTCTACACTCAGCATCGATCTGACACCCTCGGATCCGCCCGGTTCTCTGCTGTCACCTTGAGGTTGGTCCGAGCCCAGAGCAGGATGGCGTCCACAGCTGCCCTCAGTTTGGCATTGCCTGAGATCACAATGGCCGCATGCCCCGAGGGACAGGCTGCCATGACCCCCACACAGATCATGACCCCCATCTTGTTGTGCCACAGTGTCAGTAAAGGAATCGAGAGGAGGGCAGCGCAGAGTGACACCACGTAGAGGCAGAGGAAGGAGACGAGAGACATGAGCGCTTTGACGTGGGCCTCCAGGCTGGGGTCGCGGGAGTCTCTGGTTTTGGTCCTCATTGTCCTCATGTGCTGCCACAGGGAGACGATCAGCACCCCGGAAGAAACCACAAAACACAAGAAAGGCGGGATGGATCCCAGGCTGCAGAAGAGGAAGGAATGAAAGAAACTGAGTTTTTCTATTTGCAAGTCGAACCCTGTACCGTTATTCATGAAAAGCATAGTTGTGCCTGTGAAGTGAGACTTACTAAAATAGTCCCAAGAACAGATGACAGTGCAGACGCTGGTGAAAAGGATTGTAGCCAGGAGCATCTGGGGCATCTTCCTGGAGATCCAGTTTGCCAAGCAGAGCAGGAAGGCGTGGGAGAAGCGGACAATCTTGGAGCAATAGAGGAGACTGAGGCACGTGGCGAGCCAGAGGCCAGCTTGGTTTGCGATCATCCAGAGCATGACGATGGTTTGGTAGCTGACACTAAGCGGGTCTTTCATCTGCTGGAAATGGGTAAGCTGGATGGCATACAGAAACAGCAGCACGTGCAGGAAGAGCCGTGTGAGGCTGAGACTCAGCAGGACAAGGTCACAGTTGCGCAGGGGTTGCCTCCTCACTACATCCCGAAAATTCACCAAGAAAATGAAGGCATTGGCCAGAATCCCCACCACAAACTCCAGGATGGAAAGGCACAGGAATGCGCGCTTGACTTCATAGGACACGGTGATGACGGGAGTCAGCATCAACATGGTGTCTCTTCTCACGTGTCCACCCTTGCACTCACAGACCAGTCAGGAGAGAAGAGCAAGTGTACGTTCTGAGCCAGGACCTTTCCCTTCACAAGACGTTCGACTCTTGCCCTAGTGACGAGAAAATTCTGGCAGGAAACGTAGAGGGATGTTGTTGCTTTAAAATGTCCGTTGGAGACGCACAAAGGATCATCGTTGAGAGTAGGGGAATGATGGTTCTATCTCTCGGGTGATGCGGAAGCGTATTAGAAACCAGCTGTTTCTGTGTGACCGGCTCTGCAAGGGATCACGGCACAGCACCACGGATGCAAACAAGAGAGATCTCAGTTACCCGTGCCCAGTTTTGCATGCATGGATGGAGAAGAGAGAAGGATTTGCTTATGGGTTTTAAGAGACCTGGCAGCAGGCAAAGCATATATTTTCGATGAATTAAGATTTGAAATGGTACCTCTCTCCATTTGCATGCCTTCTGTCACCTCTGAGGCATGACTCTTATCACAGACTTTGTCTTCAATATGGACAAGTGCATGGTTCCTCCCCGGGCACCAGCACATGTCTGGGAGGACTGCCATCACTAAAGATGTCATTCAGTCATCGTCGTTATGCCGGGCACTGTGCTAGGCAAGAGGAGTATTTCCATGCATAAGACCAGCACCTTCCCGTGAAGGGAGAGGATGGGGCGTCTCTGGCTTGGATGATTACAGGAGACTTTTACTGCCCGCTCTGCTTCCCAGCCCACTCCCTGACCCTACTTCCCACAAAGCAACAGTAGCGATCCCGTGAAAATATAACCAAGATCATGTCTGTGCTTTGCTCAAACCTTTCAGGGCCTCTCGCCTCCCTCATCATAAAAGCTAAGTCCTCACAGTGGCTCTTAAGTCCCACGTACATGATCGGGACCTTTGTCCCTTCTCACATGTCATCTGTGGTTCTTGCTCCGTCCTTCACTCAACTCCAACCACATGAGCTTCTTTTATGTCCTGTGAACACACCAGGGACCGTCCCACCTCAAGACCATTGATTGCATCGCATTTCCTGCTACCTGGATGCTTTTCTTCTGTGTGCTCCAGTACCTCACTGTTTTCTCCACAGGTCCCCTCAAGGTCACCTTATCAGAGACACCTTCCCTGAACATCCCATGAATGGTGTTTCTCACCCACATGTTGAGTGCTTCCTATCGTCCCTAACCTATTGCGTATTTCCGCATATATTCAGGTATTTGTTGCCTCTACCCACCCCTCACTAAAAATGTAAGCTTCGTGAAAGCACAGAACAGGCACTCAACAAGTATTTTTTAAATGAATGGAATTTTTACAAATGAAGCATTTAGTATCCTGTAACATCCTCATGGATTATATCTAGAACATCTTTGAACATTCCTAGGGAGTGTAGTCTAACACACTTGGCTGTAATTTCTGGTCTAGGTTTCTCCCCTCGTAAACATTTCAATATTTGGTGAGCTCTAGCTTTCCAGTCTCTCTAATTTGTCTGTATCTCCAAAGGAACGTGGGCCGATTTAAAGTTCACTTCTGCGAGTTTTAGAAAAATTCGGGCTACTCAACGGAGATGGGAAGAAAACTGATCATTTAGAGATTGGATGTTGTTTATAATATTCGCTGTTGATCTGTGCTGCTTTTACTCTCCTACAAATGCCTTAACTTTTTCAGTTCTTTTATTACTGTCCTTCATGTTTCATTCACGCACTCCTTTATTTTGCGGAATGGGTGCAGATGAAAGGGAAGGAGAAGCTGAACGGTTGGTCAGTTGGATGGTCACATTTTCTCTGAGGGGTGGAGCTTCCTCACCTCTGTTCATGGGCTTGCTCAGCCTCCCGCTTCTGTGGTCCTCTTAGCATAGTTTCGTAGTCTCACTGTGGGTGGTCTTCTCCCTCTGAGGGCACTCGCAGGTCCAAGAAGCTCCCTAAAGAAGGGTGCTCTGCGTTGAGAGTGTGGGGTCTGGAACCAGGCTCCCACGGGTTAACACCGGACTCTGCTCTTCCTCTTTCTGCGACCTTGGCGACTGATAGAACCTTCCTCATTCACCTCATGTGACGTGGAGATGACAACATAGCACCTACCTCAGAGGGCTGGGAGGGTTACGTGAACTGACACATGTAATGTGCTTGGAATGGTGCTTGGGACGTGATGTCCAATTAATAAACGTTAGTTACAGAACCACCATGTGATCCAGCAATTCCTCTTCTGGGTATATCTGCAAATTAATGAAGTCAGTACCTCAAAGAGACGTCTGTGCTCCCCTGTTCACAGTAGCCAAGAAGGAAGCAACCTAAGTGTCCAGGATGGATGAATGAATAAAGAAATTGCAGTAGATACGTACACTGGAATGTTATTCACAATCCCCCCAAAGAGATCCTGCCATTTGCAATGACATGGGTGACCCTGGAAGACATCATGTTAAGTGAAATATGCCAGACACGGCAAAAAGAATACTGCATGTCTCAGTTATAGGTGGAATGTAAAAATGTGGAATTCATGGAAGCAGAGAGTGAAGCAGTGGTTGCCAGGGGCGGGGTGGTGGGGGAATGGGGAGGTGGCCGTCACAGGGCACGAAGCTGAGGTTGCGTAAGATGAGTAAGTTCTAGAGATCTAGTGTGCAGCATGGTGACTCGAGCTCATACGGTGTCAAATACCAGAAATTTGCTAAGAGAGTAGATCCCAGGGGCTCTCACCACACATACACACACACACACACACACACACGCACAAAGGTAACTGAGGAAGCGGATCTGTCAATTAGCTTGACTGTAGTAAATATTCACCTGTGTATATCAAAGTATCATGTTGCACATGTTAAATATACACAATTTTTGTTAAGAAGAAAAATAAAAGTTACAAATAAATAACTCAATTATTTAATAAATAAGTTATAAATAATTATTTAATGAATAAATATAAATAAAAGTTATAATAAAACAAAAATATATGACATCGAGGAATAAATTTAACAGAAAATATGCAAGAAATCACTGAGAAAAATGATACGATTTATTAATAGATATTGAAGAAGACCTAAATAAATATGTTTGGAGGAGAGAATAATAAATGTTATTATTAGCATTGTTTTCATGTGTTTGTCCTTGATGCCCTTTACCCTGTCCTCTTTCCTGCATAGCCCTTTAAGATTTTTATTAATCCGAGAGCCATCCATATTGCCCCATTTGTTTCTGTAGCTACTCCGTCTTTTTTATATTTTCTTTTAGCTAAAGCTCCTTACTTTTCTATGTAAGTAATGTGACATAAATCAGTGGTTACTCAAAATATTTGCTTCCGTTTTATTCTAAATTGTTTATATGCAATATTTAGAGAGCCCTTAATTGTACATAATCACATAGCACAGATTTGATGTTGTATTTAGTTCATCATATTTGTGACCATCTTATTTGGGTCATTCATTCTTTTAAAATATCAATACTGAGGGAGTTCTGTATTTTCAGCTGAAGCTAATGTTCCCCTTCTCGTCACCACACCAGGTGGCAGTATTGTATTAAGGGTGTTTAGGAAAGGTGTTGCTTTTCTAGGGTCCAAATGGAAACCACCTGCCTCATTGCATAGGCAAAGATACATGAACACGAAGTTACGGTCTCTTATAACAAGATTAATCCCTTTTATATCCAGAATCAACATTGATTTGTGGGGAGTTTCAAATCCCACCATAATCTTTCAATAATCAAGAGCTCGTTCAGAGACAAGTAGCAAAATCCCTCATGGGCATCCCCACTCCATTCAGCTGGTGTATACACAGTGTTTGGGATAATACAAACGCTCTCCTGTGTAGGCCGTCTTCAGCGACTGGCTGTTTGTGAAAACTGGTCTACTCAGGAAGCTCAGAACAGCTAAATTAATTGCAATGCTAACTAAGATCAGGAGCAGAGAGAGAAAAAAAAACACCTCATCAAATGTGATAAAAAATTGCAGTCGCTTTAATTTTGCAAATAAATAGATGTTAAAATTGCATAAAGCATATGAATGTGTATTTTGACTTTTGCCGCCTTTTTTTTTTTTTTGATATTGGATTCACTTCTTTGGACTGATTGTTAAAAATTGCTATTGGCTAGCTTGACACAAAAACACTGGTAGTGGTAATATGAAGCCTTGTTCCTTTAGGACGCCTTGCTTAAATGTTTCCAACAGCTTGCTTAAATATAGCCAATGAATATATTAAAATTCAGGGGTCCCTGTGGACTGGTACCAGTCCGTGTTCTGTTAGGAACCGGGCTGCACAACAGGAAGTGAGCAGTGGGCGAGCAAGCGAAGCTTCAACTGTGTTTGCAGCCGCTCCCCAGCACTAGCATCACCGCCTCAGCTCCACCTCAGCTCATCAGGCATTAGATTCTCACAGGAGCACTGGTCCCTGGTGCCAAAAAGGTTGGGGACTGCTGTCTTAAATGACATTAATTAAGAACAAAATGTATTTCAGAAATTGTGATGGGCACTGAAGACAACATTAAACAAAAGGTATAAGAGGAAGTGAAGGAGCATGGAGGTGTAGCACAGGCCTGGTGCGGGTTGGAGAGCGAGCTGTCCAGAGGCATCATCTCACACCTGATAGAACAGCTATTACTGAAAAGACAAAGCAAGTGTCGGTGAGAATGTTTGTGGAGAAAAGTTCCAGTGCCCTCCTGATGGGAATATATATCGGTGCAGCCACTATGGAAAACAGTATGGAGATGTCTCAAAAAATTTAAAAATAGATCTACCATATGATCCAGGAGTTCCACTTCTGGATATTTATCCAAAGGAAATGAAAACAGGATACAGAAGAGCTATCCACACCCGTGTTTGCTGCAGCATTATTCACAATAGCCCAAATTTGGAAACAACATCAGCGTCCATCGCTGGATGAATGGATAAAGAAGATGTGCTATATATACACAATGGAACATTTTTCAGCCATGAGAAAGAAATACTGCTGTTTACGACAATATGGATGGACCACAAGGGCAAGATGCTAAGTGAAATAAGACAGACAGAAAAGACAAATACTGCATGGTATCAGCTATATATGAAGTCTGAAAGAAGAAAAAAAAACCTCCCATCAAACTCATAAAAATAGAGAGTAGAAAAATGGTTGCCAGAAGCTGGGAGTGGGGGAAATAGAAGAGGTTGGTAAAAATACAAACTTTCCTCTCTAAGACGAATAAGGTCTGGCGATCTAATGTATAACATGATGCCTGCAGTTGATAGCACTGTTCATATCGTATAATGGAAATTTGCTAAGGGAGTAGAACTTAATCGTTCATATATAAATGCAAATCCATCCATACACATGTGCTAATTAACTTGTTGGGAGGAATCCTTTTATAATATAAATGTATATCAAATCACCATGATGTACACTTTAAATATCTTATAACTCTGTCAATTATATCAATTAAGTTGAAAAGAAAAAAAAGGGGGAGTTGTCCAAAGAAGGCTTCCTAGAAGAAGTAATGTTGTGGTCGAGACCTTAAAGTTGAGTAAGAAACTATGTATATTACCCAATAGAAGGAGTTGTCTCAGTAGGAGCTGATAGTCGTTTTACAATTCAAAGACAAAATGAGCAACGATCTAATCTAACAGAAGTTAGCAAATATGGGGATGCAACAAATAAAATTAGTTACAACCCATCTTACAGATATGCAAACTAGATTGTCAGAAGACTTGCATTTTGATAAATAAACTGTAGTTTTTTTAAAATGATAAACTTTGTTATAAATAGTATTTAGGGATTACAATCTGTTAAAAGATTAAGGATAGATAACTATGTATACTCATAATAGATAGATAGATAGATAGATAGATAGATAGATAGATAGATAGATGATAGATAGATAGATATAAAACATGACTGAAATTTTTTCATATACCTCGGTCCCCTCACCACTTAATTGGGACTGCTGTGGGGACCACCTCAGTGACAAGGCACTGGTGTAAAAAGGTTACACAATTTCGAAATGCATAGACACAAAAGGAGACCTCTGAACCCTCCACTAAGTTTGACAAACAGAACTGTCTTTTTACTCTCAGGAAATTGTACCCACACACATAAATTAAGGAGTTCTTGAGAGAAAAGGGTGTTTGTGTGTGCGTGCGCACGTGTGTTTGCACGTGTGCACGTGTATGTGCGTGTGTGCGTGTGTGCGTGTGTGGTTTGGCAGGGGAGTCAGTGAGCCTGAGAGTTAAGAGAGGAACTGGAAGAGTTCCTCCTTCAGAGGAAGTAAGGAGGTGCTGTACTCATAAGTCCTTGAATGTGAAGGTGCATTTGAGCAGAGGTAGGGGTTCTGAAGGCAGGAAGCTTGCTGGGGTGTCTTGCACCTGTCTGCAGGAGCAGGAAGATCACACTGCTGAGAGATTAGGAGCGGACAGGGACACTGGTGTCTCTGTCCCCCAGGAGTGAGGGGATGAAGCAGATACCGCGAGAGGGTCCTGGAGGTCAGTAGTTGTGCTGGCCTGTTTCGGAGGCTCTTCTGTCAGGCTGGAAAAGGGGTGGGGCTGAAAGGTGATACAGTGACCCCAGGAAGAGGTGGCAGTCCTTGGAGATGAGGAAGTTAGGAGGGGAGAACACAGTGAACTCCGCTATCAGAAAGACGTGATTTAATGTTAATGAGACAGACAGCTGACAGGAAGCAGGTGGCAGGGGTGTGTCATTCTGCAGTAGGGCAGTAGTGATAATGGCGATCACAGAGGAAGTGGCACCCAGGAGAGCGCTGAGGTGGGCTGGAGCTCTGTGCTCTGCTGGCCCAGAAGAGGCCAGCGCGCCTGGCTTGTAGCAAAAGGCGACGGTGGAGGCCCAAGACCAGGCTGGGCTCGTGACCAAGCTGGTTTTTTTCACTTCTGTGCAAATTGCAATATAAAGTGATCCATGTATGATAGGCTCCCTATTGTCCTTCACCTACTCTATTCCTACATGGTGACTGGCTTCAGTCCTAGTCCGGTGGGTAGGTGGGCATGAAGGGTCGTGTGAGACCAAAGAGAAAGAACAGGTAACTTGCTCTCAGGCAGTGAAGAAGCTGAGGACGAGTCTTAATGTCTCCAGCATCCCAGATAATCAGAGAGGAAAAGCCCTGTAGTCGGAATCATTTTTCTGGGTCTTCAAAGCCGGCTTGGGATCCAGCGTCCTCCTGTCACTATTTAACAGCCCCCACAGAGGGCACCAGACCACTCTGCACACTGCAGGCTCATTGCATTTATTTAATCTCGCCAGAATATCGCCTCTTGTTTTACAGAATTGGAATGGTACCCTCCACTTAATTGCGTTAGGGTGGGCTGAATATCCTTATTCTCACAGTGGCCCCGTGAAGAACGTCACGATACTTCCATTTTACTCATAACAAAGTGGAGTTCCGGAAGGTTGTATGGCCAAGTATCTCAGACAGGGTAATTAAATGACTAAGCGAGGAGCGAGGATTTGAACTCCGGGTATTCCCAGTTCACCTTTGCTGCTCTTCTCTCTAAGCCTGGAATGTGGGGTGGAGGGGGTCCCTGGTAACATTTCTTCCAGCCTCAGCCCCATTTGAATGGGTTTATTTCAGGGGGTGGCAGTGGAGTCATTGGGAGCCACCTCAGAGTGGTGGCAGGTGCGGGGAGGGGGATATGGTTATTCAGTTCCCATGGAAAGACAGGAAAGTTGAGTCTGGGTGGACTCATATCTCAGTAGACCACTATTCTGGCCAGGGGAACATCTCTGTAGCCTTATTTAAGATCACTGAGAGGACGTGTCTCCTTACTCAGCACATTAACCCAGCTGTTAGCAATGTAGAAATGTAAGTATGAAAGGGAATTCCTCAGGATTTTTTTTCAGGCAGATCTAGGATGGGGCCTTCCTTGATACCCATCTACAGTCTTCCTACATCTTCTTTGCTTCCAACATACGTTGTTGATATCAGTGTTGCAGCACTCGGCATATTTATTAAGATGTATTTGTTTACATGGGTATATCCTCTATTACACTGAGTTATTCAAAAGCAGGGATTATGTATGAATTTGTTCTTTGCTCCCCGTGGTGTATGGCACATAGCTAGACTTTTGTTCATTTATTTGGCCCTTCACCTTAAAGCCAGAGTGATGATGTGATCAACTTTGCTTTCTTATGAATTTAATATGCGGGCCCTGCTTGTTCTAGGTGAGTGAATTCACTCCTGAGATTCAAACATGTTTTCTGCATTCTGAAGATGAAAGGCTGGAAGAGCATTCATCCTAAGGGAAGAGAGAATTAGACAGTGGAACTTGACCCAGTAATGACACCATAGCCACCAAGGCATAGGCGACGTTCTGAGGGACATGGTGTTTGCCACTAGGCCTTGTCCTCAGTCTGGTCCTATCCGCTTCTATCTGAGTCCAAGGGGTATATTAAGTAGGCTGCTTTGGCTCCAAGGAGTGAAGCTTCATCTGGGTGGTCTCAGTAATGTGAATTTACTCCAGATCTGGGAGATTGACATCAGCAGAGAACTCACTAGAAATGCAAATCCTTGGGCCCCACACAGAACCATTGAATCAAAAACTCTGAAGGTAGATCCCAGCAATCTGTGTTTTAATAAACCATGCAAATGATGCTGACACACACTACCACTCGAGAACCCCTGGGATATAAGAGAATGAGGGGTTTCGCGTGATCCCAGCAGTAGTCACACCTCAGAGTCAGAGCATGGCGTGGGCACTGGAGCTTTATCTGGAATCCACGTTGTCTTCTGAGCAGCAGGAGATCAGGCTCTTGTTGAAAATGGAAGAGGGCCGTCGATGCTCGCTCATGGCATACAGCCAGGAGTCCCAGGAATGCCCGAATCCAGCTCTGACAATCACTCCTGTTGCCTGGGAAGAACAGCAGAGAATGGAGCGTGGGGTGCGTGTGCCTTTGCTAAGAGCGAAGGCAGCACCCAAACAAGTTGGCTTGGAGCATGCAGTGGACCTAGGCAGAGTCCCCACATCCAACCGGCCCTTCTGTCCATGTACATGCTGCTTGCTAATCGCCCACGTAATACCAATTCCCCCCTTTTCATTTCCAACAGAACTCCTGTGTCGTTGGGCATATCAGTATTCCCAACTAGAAAGAAACTGCGTTTTCCATCTTTCTTTCAGATTGGAGCAGCCGATGAGGTGCAAGAAGTTACTGGATGGGATTTCTTAGAAAGCCCTTGTTGTCTTTTCTCCTGGCTATGCCTGAACTCCGATGTTGTGTTGGAACCCCAGCCGTGAGGGAAAACCAAGAACCTCCAAGCCCTCACCCTGACATACGCGCTTGAAACCACACCAGCAACTCTGTGCTCCAGGCTTCTCATTACGTGAGAAAGGCAATCTCTTCTTGTCTGTACGTCACAAGGCTTGGGCTACTATTACTGGAGACTGAATGCAATCACTGATGACTCGCCTGTAAGAAGGGTCTTGTATCTACTTGCCTAACTGAGCACGTGAAGCCAGGGAGTGCAATGGAGAGATGAATCTGCTCTCTGTCGAGGTTTGCTTGTCCCAAAGAGACAGGAAACAGGAAGTGCAAGAGAAGAAACAAAAGGGAGCTTGTCTCCACTTCCTGCATTTTAGAGCATATTTTGTCCACTCATAACAGTCAAAAGGAGACGAGCAGAGTGATATTGACATGGGGAGATGAGGTTAAAGATTGTGTCACATAGCTCTGATTTCTGCTTCTTTATCTTTAGATGTTGCTGTTGCTACTAATTGATCCTGATAATTCATCAGTTACTAACTGCTGTCGTTGTGTCTTACATTCAGAAACAGCCTCTGAGTCATCTAACGGTCACACAGCAAGCTGCTTCGTATGATGCAGGCCAGTTTAAGGTTTGGCTGCGTTAGGGTCAGCTTTGCTGCCAACATGCAACCTTGTAATGAGGGGCATAGGGACGATCACTTCCCACAGCAGGGACCTGCAGACAGATTCCTTTAGAGGGAGCTCTGGACCCCTTCTTAAACTTCACTAAGATGAATTAAGGAAGAGGAGGTTTTAAGTAAAAGCTGATAGAGCTATAAGACATCGGTCGATAACCAGTCCTGTTCTGTTTTCCTCTAACATAAAAAAATAAGAGGACGTTGTTCACCTAGTACTGGAACCTCAAGGTTCTCTGTCCAGCAAAGAGGGAGGTGGTGCGGACACAGTGATCCCCAGAGAGCGGAACAGAGGGGGAGGGTGGGGGGTGGGGAGGCTGAGCCAGCGGAGGGGGCGGTAATGACAGACGGAGCCTGCGCATGGCCGTAAGACACAGTCAGTGCCCTTAAAACAGTTCCTACGGCACTCTTTTCACAATTTTTCTACATGTCCACTCCATTCTCTTTTGGGAAAACAAGTATTTTCAGTAAAACTCTTGAATTTCTACCTCTTAATACCACGATACGATCCCACAGACTTAGTGCCCAGTGCAACGTGATTCAGACTCTTTGTCTCAACTCCTACTTTCTAGGAGGGAGAATCCAGTCGCACCAGGTTGGGTCAGTTGTCCAGGGCTGGCCCAGTCGGCCACGGCCAGCGGGTAGGGATGTGCTGGGTTCCCTTACAGGAATGGGCAGGTGTTCTCGGTGTGGGGGAGGGGAGCCACAGAGGAAATGATGGGACTCTCTGCTGCAAGACTTGGGCTTAAAGAGAAGTAGCCCCTGTGAAGTAAGGACGGCAGCATTTGGTAACTGCTAGGACGTGAGGGTTTCCACTTCGAGAGACATGGTAGAGAGTGAACTTTGCATTTTTTTTAATGAATGAACAGCTATTTAGTGTGAAAAAGCAATATTCTGGATTTGCTGACTTCGGACTTTATGCATATCGGGTTACTAGATTAAGATTAGTATGAGTTTGACTCTGCCATTATTTGGGTGACCTTTAGCAAGTCATTTGTTTTTAAGTATCTGTTTCCTCATTTACACGTGGAGATTGACTGCTCTGATACATGGGCTTGTTGTGATTAAAGAGATAATAACGTGCTCTGAAAAGTGCAAGGTGTTCTACAACGTGAAGCTTTATTACTCACGTGAATACTGGGTAACGTCTTATTTCTAACAGCTTTCTCCTTAGACCCACACCTGCGGGTCCACGTGTTCCTGTCTGTGGGGTGAGAGGCAGGAGGGGATGGAAGGCATGTAAAGCTGCTGAATAATAGATATTTCACAAGAGAAGGATATGTGGTAACGATCAGAGTATAAGTCGCTTCTACTGTCACCTTCCTCTGGACATTTCTGGGCCGTAAGATTTCTCCTACCCCAAACAGCTCCATTTCTCCATGTCCAGGTAGCCTCCGATGTGAAGGGCTTATATTCGGAACAAAAGAAGGAAAATCAGCTCGGCTGCAATAAAAAGAAAGAGGTACAATTTTGAGTTCGTAGGCTCCGCAGGGTCCGTTTAACATGATTTTTGACAGGAGGGGTGGCGATGGCATGTACTGTGAGCGTGAGCAGTGCGCTGTGATGTAATGCGCGTGTGTGTGTGAGAGAGAGCACACTCAGAATTCTGTTTCATGCTGATGGCAGCTCTGGACACTTTCTTATCTACGGTGGGTCCCTGTCACTATGGATGTCTTCTTGCTTATAGGCTAGAAGCTCCACCACCCTACTCCAGCAAACTTTTCCAACAGTGCCTTCAACCTGCCCACAACTGTCTTCCTGTCTGTATCTTTTTGCTGCAGTGTCTAAAACAGGTCTTGTTCTTCCTTGCCTCTGCACTTTGCTCATGCTGATCCCTTAGCCCACAATGTCTTTCCTTCTCTCCTTCCCTTTTCACTCCCATCTGTCTATGCCTTTCATTTCTTCCTTGTCCCTCCTAATTGTATGTATTCTTTTTCCAATTGCATTTGTCAGTACCACTTTCTATTGAATTATGATACAAGCCATTTGACTTCTAATTCTTATTCTGTGAGGTTATCGAAGTGTCACTCACATCCAAGTTCGAATTCAGGCTCGACGAGACCGCCTGGGTTTGCATTCTGGCTTCACCTCTTATTAATTACATAACATTGGGCAGGTTGCTCTTTGCACCTCAGGTTTCTCATCTGTAAAACTGGAATAAGACCAGTCACTCACTACCTCGTCGTGTAGTTATAAGGAGGAAATGAAATCATGAATGAGAATCATTTGACATAAT
This sequence comes from Eidolon dupreanum, assembly GCA_028627145.1. NCBI lineage: Eukaryota > Metazoa > Chordata > Mammalia > Chiroptera > Pteropodidae > Eidolon > Eidolon dupreanum. Next base: position 68,278,212 of record CM053514.1, read on the forward strand.
GCATAGACAGTAGCAAGCATTTCGGAAATGTTGCCGTTATTGATATTCTGATAGTGTCTTTAAAATACGCATATAAGAACTATTAAGTTGAGTTGGCTTGTGTTTAGGAAGTGGTTATTCTTATGTTTTCAAGAATTAGAAGCAGGAAGGCGGCCCGTGAGCTAATATATGACCCAGCCACGGGGTCAAGGAGGTGTGGGGAAGGGTGGTGTGGGAGGTGGACGGGGTGGAGGGAGATTTTGTCATCACATTGCTGATTCTCACATTTGTCCGGCCTCTGTGGCTCCCAAACAGACATGTTTTCCTGACGACCTCAGGCCCAGGTAAGGCTGTGTCACCTGGACAGCAAGCTGCTCTAGGCACCATCGTCTTTGTCCCTTAGTCTGGCCTAGATCTTCTCTTTATTCAAACATTTAAGCTGCTGCGGTCAGGCAGCTCCATAGGTGTCAGTATGAAGTACAGAGACTTGCACAAAGTAGGCACTTGATAGTTTTTTTAAACACTAGCGAGTACCTACTGCATGCAGAATTCGGAGTTAGGAAAGCAGGAGATATTGGTGTAGTTGAAGGTGCCTTGTGTTGGGAGTCCGGGGTCTGGGTTCTAATCACATCTGTGGCAGATACATAATAATTATTATTATTGTAAGTGACACTTATTGAGTAGTTATTATGTGACCCTATGCCTTTTAGTCGAATTACGTTGTTTAATCTTTACAATTTGACTAGGTAGATACCACTTTCATCTTCATTTCAGTTAAGGACACTGAGACTTGCTTGGCCACGCTCTCCCATCCGGTAAGCGGAGCTGGGCTTTGCCGTCAGGCCTGCCGGACTTCACATCAAGACTTTTTGGTTGCCACGCTCATGCAAACCTCACAAAATTCTTGGGTCCCAGCTTGTCTGTAAAAATGAGGGGCTACACGTGGTGATCCTCAGGGGTAGCCCAGAATGATCTGACCCATGTGGGCTCTGATGCTGAGTGGGCGAGCATTCGAGAGCCTTCCTGCTGTTCAGCCATTGTAAACATCAGTGAGGTAAAGTGGGCCAAAGACCGGGTGCCTGACAGCCCTCCAGCCACATTAGTTTTCCTTTCCTTCTTCTTTAGCTCTGAATTCTTTGATTTCAAGATACCAGAGAAACGCAGTAGGTCAGAGTAGTTCCCAATACCTGGTGCTCAGGCTCTGCTGGTTCCTGAGACATTTCACTGGTGGTCAGTGATGAGAAAAATAAGGAAAGGAAGTGAACTTTTCAAAAAGATAAATTGATTCCGTTTTAATAGTCTGTGTCCACTATGAATGACAAGGACAGTAGATGGTGACTCTTGTTTAGTTTTTCCAGGTGCTATACATTGGTAATAAATTTAAGTCCCTTGGCTCTAGTTTTTCCTGAATTTTCACTGCTCCATTAGAGCAAATACCTGGGAATAACAGCAGTTGAGCAGACTTTTTAAATTATCTGTAGTAAAGAACAGGTTTTTTTTTTCTTCTAATTTCCAACATGGTACAGACTAAGACTTTTATCGATTTAAAATAAAAACAGATTACTGGAAAAAATAAAAAATCAAATATATGTAAATGCAAGGTTCATTTTTAAGTTATTTAGGATCAGTATACATAGGATTTATCTGTCAAGTTGCACTCAAAGCTTCTAAACATTAATCCTCAATTTAGGTACTTATTTCCTTGGAGACTGGCAAGCACGGGTTCGTGATGGCTTTGATCACCTACCTGGACTGTCACAGAGGCGAGGATGCCACCCTACTTGGGGGGAGAGTCTGACTAGCAGTAGAGCAGAGTTCTCATTCATGGACAGAATCAAAAGAACAAGTGAACTCATGAAGGGAAAATATAGTTAGTAAAATCTACCTGAAATTTAGCGTGTCTCTGGAGTATAAAGTTGGGCCACAAACCACGGAAGCATTAGCAGCACCAAAGACTTCGGTTCCAAGAGAGGTCACAGTGACTTTTACGTCATGCTTGGAAGATAATCTTGAGATACCATTTGTATGATTTTGAAATTGCAGTAGCTATTAGACCCGCCACTAGATTTGTGAACTATATCATTGAAGAAGAATTATTATATTGCAATTTAAAAATTATTCTAGTAACTGTAATTATGGAATGGGTTTCCTTTGTATCCTTATATTTTATCCCATGAAATTAAAAATATAATTCTGAGCACGTCCACAGGAGGACTTCCCCGTCAGACCACAGTCTCCACACACAACAGAACTTTGAGACACCACTTCTGGAGACAAGACAGGAAGACAACTATTTGGAAAACGTTTTCGAAACTATTTCCTTCAAACACAAATCAGCAGAATGTGCTACTAAGTGTCAGCGGGGGACCCTAGGAGATGAGTAGCCACAGGGAGGGAGCCGTCTTGAGACGCTTGGGGCCATTTATTTTCCACTCTTTATCACCTGTCTATGCAGTCTCTGTTTTGTTTTGTTTTGTTTTGTTTTGTTTTTTACCAGGCACACCGAGTATTGTCAATGCGGAATAAAACATTCAGTGCCCAGAGGGGCTTGAGGGGGTCAGGGTGGCCGCAGTGGGCTCCCGGCTATTAAGGATGTTCTCCTCCCGGGAGAACTCGATTACTAATTAACTAGCAAATCTGATCCTGAGAAAGACAGTGGGAAGGCATTTGCATTTGCCACCCATTAATGGGAACGCGGTAACCAGTTACCAGGGCCAACGTTGCTTTCTGTGGACTGTGCTCTTTGCTTTTATTGCCGGTCATCCTTCAGAGCTCACGGAGCTGCCGTGGGAGGTGATGAGGTATGTTTGCACGCCGTATGCTCGCTGTGGCTGGTGTGTGTGTGTGTGTGTGTGTGTGTGTGTGTACTTGTGTTGATCCCCTTTAGTCAAAAGGCCTTTGTTAATTCGTTAAACAGAGACAAAAATAAAATAAACATCAACAAATCACAAAATTATACAAATGCACATACATAAAACAAAATTCAACCCATTTATCTTTTTTCTTGTGATGTGTGTGTATGTGCACACGTGTGTGTGTGTGTTTCTCTGGACCAAGGCCTGATCTATAAACCCTACCGTAGTTAAACCTGTGTGTTTGTGTGTGTCTCCGTGTGTGGCGTGATGGATGATTTAATATTCAGGGCGTGCTAGCTGGCCAAAATCCTTTCTGATTCTGGAGACGAAGTGTGGGAAGGGACGGAAAGGAGTTAGAATTTGGGGGTTAGATTAGAGCATTTTGGGTCGTTCCTTCTAAACAGATGCAGAGTTGTGATTGAGGAGAGGTAATGAGAAAATCCATCATAGTCAGAAAATTGAGAAATCCACTACTATTCCTGTGAGTTCTGTGCCTTTGCTGATCACGTCAAGAATTACCAGAGCAAGTGTGATGTGTGCACTCGCTGGTGTGCAGAGTGCGGTGTGAGAGGGTTCACGTGGAGTCTGGAAGGAGGGCTTGAAGGGGAAGGGGCAGGGTCTCGTCTGGCAGTTGTGAGTGAAATAGAGTGGCATTTGCCTGGGGGGTGCAGGGGAAGGTGTGGATCGCTGCTGGCCCCTCTCTGCTAAGACTTAAAGTAAAAAAGCGTTGGGTCCTCACTAGGTGTTAGAGCCTCGCTGGACACACGTAGGCATTTCTGACCGGCCACTGAGGTGGGAAGAAAGGGTTACAATTGGGGAGAGAGGGAGGCCAAGATCAATGCCATGGGTCTCACTAGAATAGGCTGCCAGTGGGTTCCTGATGTAGGGTCTGAACTCCAGGGACCTCCTGTCTCTTGCTTTGGTATTGTGTGCCAGTGAGTGTCAGTGTGGTGGGCAGGGAGGGGAGAAAAGGGAGGGGCCTTTGGTTCGTTGTGCTGAGTCAGGACACGTGCGGTCAGGGACCGACTGAAGGGAGAGGACGTTCTGTCCCATACCCCACCTTTAAGATAAGCTCATCATTGTTCCACTCACACACAAGATGCCAATGGTTATTTTTTTAATTTGCATTCACTCACACATGAGTTTCGATGAGCTAATAAAGTTACTTTACAATCTGTTCCATAAACACAGGATATTAATGAGTATGTGGACTTAGAAGAATGAATCTTTCATTTAAAATTGGTTCAGCAGGTAGCTGCTGGAGGCGATAAGGAAGATAAGGAAGATAAACCTTCGCACATCCTGGTACTGGGGTCACAGTAGGTCACAGTTTCCTCTAGAGGTGATTCTCTTTGTGATTCAGATGGAGAAACTGAGGCCGGAGGGCTTGAGCAGTTTTTCCAGGGTCACACAGCTGAACAAGATGAGAGCTGCCTTTTAGATCTCAGCACTTTGAGTGCGACCAGACTTGCACACAAAAAAAGGCCATTAGCTACTTTATTCCTTCCTGTTCTCTAAGTAGCTGGGAGGCAATGGACCAACCCAGCTGGGGTCCTCTTGACAGGTTATTCTTAGTCTTTAAAACTAACCTTCTCTTTTCCACTACATCTCTTCTCGCCTTCTGTTATCAAAGGATTTTTAATAGGAAGGCTTAGCTTGCCATACACAAATCGGACACTGGCTGTAATTCAGAAAAGGCAAGAGTTGATTATCCAGTTTTTCCAAATGAATCTAGATGGCCCTTTAAATAGTTTGAGCTCCCATCTGGTTTATCTTTCTATTTTGCCAAAATATAACAGTACCAGGAAAACGAATCTTGGCAATTATTTTATAACTTTTTAATTCAAGAGGAAAGAAAATCACCGTTGGAGTCTGCACGATTTATATATAGTAATAATTTATACATTTTCAGTGAGATTTTTCTCTGACCAGCCTAATTAAAACCGCAACCTTCATCCTCCTCTCTCCCACTTTATTTATCTTCATAGCACTCATCAAAGTCTAACCTATTATATATTTGTTTATTGTCTCTTTTTTCTACCTACAAGAATATTAAGTCCCATGAGGGCAAGAATTTTTATGTTTTATTTGTTGTATAACCAGTTCCTGGAAGAACGCTTGGCTCATTGTAGGAGCCTAATAAATAATTGATGAGTGAATAAATAAACCGCAATCAGATCTCCTATTCCTACAAAGACATAGCATTGATAACTTGATGAATAAACATGGAAATGTATTGTATCAGCAGGTCGTTCTCCTTGGTCTCACAGAGAATTTAAAACAGCGCTGTGGACCATAAGCTGAAAGCAGACTGACTATTGTGGATGCTTACAAACCTACTTTTAAATCCCTCAGGTGCGATGCAGATTGAAATATTGCAGGAGTTTTGTTTTCTTTCTGTAAACCTTGTAACTCCATTGCTATCTTCGAAAGAACACAGCCATCTCCCGCATATCCTACCTCCTCTTAATTGAAACTTTAGTTATTCATGAATATGTAAGTTTTCTGCATTCGTATCCCGTCGTGGAAGCTGGCTTTGGAGTCAGATCGCCTGGTTCGAAGCCTGGCTCTGAGATCTGGACCTAGCCAATCTAGCCTCTCACAGGCTCAGTTCGCTTATTTGTAAACTGGGAGTAAGAGCAGTCCCTACCTGTAAGGTGGTTGTGTGGGCTAAATGAAATAAGGCATGTAATTGCTCAGCTTAGTACCATGCACCTCGTAAGTACCTGATTAATGACCCAGACATTATGTGTTAACACCACATCTCACAAAAAGCTTAAACTGGTGTACCATATGGGGCATTGCGGCACAGAACATAGAATAACGGTTAGAAGTTCTGTCTGTGGAGTCCAAGGGCAGGTTGTTCAAATTGTGACTTTGCTCCTTATCAGCCAGCCACGTGACATCAGACACGTTACTTGACCTTGCTGAAGATTCATTTCCTTATCTGAAAGCGAGGCTATAGCAGTAACTAGGGGTGGTTTTGAGGGTTGGTTGTGGCAGATTGCATAACCTCTTAGCACATTCACTCAATTGTCATTAGCTATTTTTATCCTGATCATTAAAATCACACAATTTGTGTTTGTCACGTGAAATAGAATACTCAAAGATTGATGACAGACTGCCAAGTAACAGTTTTTTAAAAAATTAAAAAAAAAAAAAAAGCTATTTAAATTACCCTCTCTTCTATTTCCCTTTTGCCACTTTTCTGGATCTTGATTTTTCCTAAATTGCATTCCTAATTGAGATTGTAGCTTTCCCTGTAATTCCAGAAGGAAAGTCAATCAATCAGAAGATGCTGATGAGAGCTTTTTTTTTTCCTTAAGGCTTAAGGAAAGATTTTTCTTCCATAGCAAGAAAATGATTATTATTGTTCTATAGAGCACGTAATCATGTTTACATATATGATGCAAAAGGACCTTCAATAACAGTCAGATATTTTTTAAATGCAAATGATATAGTATTCAAAATTACCCATGTGTATTAGTTATCTATTGCTGCATAACAAATTACCCCCAAATTTAACAGCTTGAAACAGATATTTATTATTATCTCACAGTTCTATGGGTTATGGATATGAGAACAACTTAGCTAGGTGATTCTGGCCCAGGGTCTCTTAGGTGGTTGCAGCCACAATGTTGCCTGGGTTGCAGTCATGTGAAGACTTGATTGGTGCTGGCAGATCCGCCTCTGAGGTGCCTCACTCACGTGGCTGTTGGCCAAAGACCTCAGTTTCCTGGCCCTTTCTACAGGCCTGCTTGAGTATCACGATAACACGGCATCTGGCTTCTCCAAGAAATGATCCAAGAAAAGGAGCAAGGAAGTGATATTAGAGAGGGAGGAAGGAAGAAGCTGGAATGCCTTTTATAACCCAGCCTCGGGAGTCACACGCATCCCCACTGCCATATTCCGTTTGTTACATGTGAGTCATGAAGTCCAGCCCACTCTCCAGGAGTGAGAAATGGGGGGCTCAGTTCCACCTCTTGGAGGCAGGAGTATCAAACAATTTGCAGAAGTTGTATTTTTAAACCACCATATCGTGATTTTTGGATAATACTGAGTTTTATTTTATTGCACATTTTACTCAGTCCCCTCTCTATGGATATTCACACTACTCTTAATCTTTTGCTGTTACATGTGTTACATGTCATGCTACAATGAAAAACCTTCATCTGTACATACATCACTTTTCACATGTGCAAATATATTTATGGGCTAGAATTCTGTAAATGGAATTCCACATTATGGAAGTAAGTAATTTTAATAGTTTTTGCCAAATCTTCACTGAGCATATGGTGTTTACGACTAGCAATGCATGGATGCCTTTTTCTTCAAAGTATTTAACACAATGTGTTAATAAACATTCGAAAAAAAATTCTAAGTATACAAACTCCTATCTCACAAGCATTAGCGATCACAAAAGAGAAAAAGACGTGGTCGCTTGCGTCGGCTCTCTGATGATTCCTCTCCTTGCCAATGGCCCTGAGATCATTCTTTACCTCATCAGTTAATAATAATTATATCAGACATGGAAGATGATTGATTATTGATCTTTATGGAATGTTACATGCAAGATTAATATTAGGAGATATAAAGTCTTTAAGGATGTAAGGTATTGGGGACAAAGCAGGTAAGAAGGATTAGAATTGAGCAATTTAATTTAGAAAAAAACAAAGCAGTCTTTGTTGTGGAGAAAGGTACAACCCCATTTCCTTTTGTGTAGTAGGAGCTCATTCATTACATTGACAAGCAGTGATTTCTCACTCAGCCTAGGAGAAACAAACCCTCTTGTCATTCAATTCTTGGGCAAAGGATGAAGGAAGGCTGCGGAGAGTGTGGAGGCCGTATGAAAACACACCGATTGGGTGGAGAATAATGAGGTTGTGAGGAAATATCAAACAATAAGGTTGAGCTGGGGACCTAAGATTCCCAAGGTAGGGAGTTTTGAATTAAGGCCAGAGGGAAGAAGGAAGAAGGGAGAGGATGTGCTTTTTGAGTAAAGATAGTATGATTTACAAGGCAGCCTGGGAAAGCATTAGTGGATGGGTTGGTGGTGAAAATGGACCTTGAATGGGGAAGACGGCTGCTCGTGGTGGCTCCTGTTTCTTCCTAGCTTCCTGCACCTGTGTCTCAGGTAACGTGTCATGTGACACATGGAGGCGTAAAGCACTTAGCAAATCAGAGGTTGGATCGAAACAGGTTCACAAGAACAGCGGTCAGGGGTGTGCATCTGCCCCTTGGGTGCAGTGGGGATGAAGTGTCTCTTAGGAACATGCTTTTTCTTACCCAGCACCCACCATCTCCTCTGTAGTAAATAATAGCATCATGATATATAATGCTTTATTGTTAGAAGTGTTTTAATTTGGTTCTCACAATAAGAAGACGATGATAGGTATTAATAACAACAGATATTATTAGTTCATTTTTCATGGATAAGAAAAATGAAACTCTAGAGTACTAGGGAAATTCTTTTGGCTCCCGCAGCAAGATAGGGGAGGGCTAGGGATCAAGCTCAAGTCTTCTCATGCAGCATTTAGCATTCTCTGTGTTCCAGGAAGAAAACTTGAGAATAGGACAAAGAAGGAACATAGTAATGACATGTTTAGCATAGGTATGTTTTGTGGAATGAAGGAGGAGAGAAGCAAGCAATTTATGTGATTCACTTAAAAATGACAAATTAAAAGATGGTTTGAATTCTGTAGATTTAGTTCAACCATTAATTTGTAAATGAGGAAACAAAACCAGAAAGCTTAAGTAAATTTCCCAAGGTCATCTGGCTGGTTACTTTCAGAATAAAATTCAGGTTTTCTGTTTCTTAAGAAAGAGTACTCTTTTTATCATACATTGTTTTTACTGTGTAGAAGAAAATAACAGTATTGGACTTTAAGCTCACTTGAGGCAGATACCATCATTTAATCCTCTCAAATACTTTCATGGTGTACTATAATTAGGAAGTATGCAGGTATTTTATAAATATTCAATCATGGTGTAAAATATTATCAGTCAATAAGTATTGATTAGGCAGATGCTGCTACTAGGTCCTTAGGAAAGAAATAAAGAGGAAGAAACAGACATAATTCTTATACCCCGGCAGCTCACAATTTGAGGGAGAACAGGGGTGTTGTAAATCGAATGAAGTAGACACATCTTTGGGGAACAGGCCTTAGGAAACTTTATTCTTGATCACAAATGAACTGGAGATAGAGAGGGTGCATTGATATGCTGGAAGTGTGGGGAGGGGGGCTTTGACGGGGTTGAGAGCTTTCACTAATGGATGCTTTGCATTATGTCTGATTCTAGAGACTATTAACGTACAATCCCCTGTAATATAGGATACATGAAACTAGTTAGGTCAGTGAAACCCCTTTTAAAAATTGTTTCATCATACTACCCAACTTGACAGTGGATCTGTGAACTTCTACATAAGATCTTATATGACGCTAAGAGAAATGGCTGCTTCCATTCCGATCTACATGCTGATTGGGACGTGCTGTTGGCTTCCCTCCCTGTTGAGCAGCACATTTCTACATTACATTATGAACGCAGTGAGAAACGAATCCCACTGACTCATCCTGAGCTTTGGGCAAGTGTCATTGAAGCGCACAGTGCCTCCATCCTTTCATCTGTACTGTGGAAATGTTAGCCTGGCTATTCGTATATCTCAGTATTGTGATTATAACATGCTATCAGTGGAAGGTATTGCTATCTTATGTAAACAGGCAGGGTGTTCCTGGGGTTCTCAGATCTCAGCTAAATCAATGGCACGAGATGTTGAGTTTTTCCTTTCAAAGATAATAAACATTATCTTAAAATAATGCCATTAGAATTTGGCACAGGTGACCAAAGGATATATTTCAGTTAATGTTTAAGAGAGAATACAGGATGTTGACCTTCAAGGGACAGCTTTTTAAAGAACGACACTAGTAAAGTCAGTGGAGAGAGGTGCCAAGGCAGTGACACCCAGGAAAACCATGGGAAGGACGAGATACAAGTGATGAGGGGTCTACATTATTTGCTACTGACGGAGGGTAGTGCCCAACTCAGTCCAGAATCAGAAATGTCCCTAACAATGGACAGAGTCCTAAAGTGAAGGCGCTGTGGGAGACTTCTGGAAAGGACTGCATGTGAAGCGTCATCCTCGTTTTGGTTTGTGCGTGGTGGTTAACTCAGTGTCAGGAAAAAGCTCTTAACATGGTCTGTGCCTTCCTGGCCACAGACTAGGAGCCTGTACAGCGTCCTGGGTGACACTGACAAGCCTGGTGGTCCCTGCTTTAAGGTTACTTTTTCCTCTCTTCAAGTTCTTTTTTTGCGTTGATCACAATTCTCAGGAATACTTAGGAATGTGGTACTTTATTTCTTTATTTGAACATATTGCTATGTTTCTGTGTTCCATATCTAGACAAATGGTATCAGTAGTCATCCCTCTAATCAGCCTAGTTGACCTCTGGGCTGAAGTTTCCCTGTAACTGCCCTTGTCATGGAGAGACTGAACGAGTGTGTGTGACTTTGCCTGATGCTTCCCTACTGATGAGAAGATACTTTAGAGACCAATTTACGGTGGATCTTTGAGTATAAAGATAACGTTTTTAGATTTTGAACTCTATGAATATTTAAGGCCCAATTTTTGACTCAAAATACTATCTAAACTTAGCATCCCAACCAGATGAGCTTCATGTGTTCTAAGCTCCGCAGTGGGAATCGCGAGATACTCCGTCAGGGTCGATGGAGGGAGAACACCACTCACGTGGAAAGTTCTGTGGTAGGAGGTTGACGTATCCAGGAGGAGGATCTTTAATTCCAGGGCAGCTCATAGTGGTCAGTTGATATGTTTCGAGTCCTTCATAGTCAGGATGGCAACACCTTCAGTCAAATCTGACGGAGCAGGTCATCGAGAGAACAAGAGCGGGTTAGAAGAAAGTGACAGGAAGAGGTTCAGGCAAGTCGTTAGAAGACTGAGGTCACGGTAGGCTCCAGAGTGTTTCATTCATACGGTGCCCACCGAAGTAGCTATGGCCAGGATAGATGTAGTAGCTGAAGAAAACCACGCTCACCTAGTTGGACAGTTCTGGCCCTAGTCCCTAACTCTGTAGGAACTTCGAGCAAGGCACGTCAGCTAGTGTATCTAACTCGACTTATCTATAAAATGAAAAGGCTAGACTAACCATTGGTTCCACTTTGATTTTTAACTCCATGGACACCACGTCTTAATATTTTTGCCTAATAAAATACGTTTATTACAACTTGTAAAGCTATAGAGGGGTCACTGTTTCTGAAACATGGTTGCCTATCAGAATCATCTGCGGGGCTTTAACAAAACCCCAGATATCCAGACTTTAACCCTAGAGATTCTGATGAAGTAGGTTGGGTGGGAGGGAGGTAGATGCTGAATATCAGATTCAAACTTCTTGACAAAGTAGTCTAATCCATGGCTAGGATTCATAACAAACGATACATGTGTGATTTCTGTATGTTTTTGAACGTGGATTCCTCAAGGACTCCAAAGGTAGCCACTGGTGAAGATAAGCCACAAGGTCCCTTCAGTTCTAGAATTCTAAGTTAAATTTCACTGGCCTTCATTTAAGTTATGGTTTCTAAATACTCCCCCACTAAAAAGAACATCCTCAAAGATGTTCGGTTTGGAAATATCCCACATAAGCCTAGGTTACCGTATTAAAGCAGGAAGCGGGAACTACCAGAGGCTACTGGAGACCCACTTGAAGATTTTCCCACTGGCTAATGATGAGACAACACTAGCATTGATGATGATGATGATGACAATGATAGCCACATCAAAAGATTAATAATAACATCAAAAGATTAATACAGATAACCTGTGTTTAAATCCATGAGTTCACAAAGATCTTAGACAAAAAAATCTCACTGCTTCCCTTTGGAGGATGCTAAGGAACAACTCCTTGTTTTGAAAACCATTAAATAAAGAGTCAAACATTTACCCTGCTTTTCATGCGTGAGCTGTGCCTCTGTGAAACAAATATTAGATGAGGGGGTTTTCTCTCTATAGGAATATTTCACCCAGTAAATAAAGAATTGTAGAATTATAGCATCACCACATCACAATTCCTAATGAAATAATGGACCTAAGAAATGCTCACCACTAGCCGCCAACATGAAAAAGGGGAGAATCTGCTGAATTTTATGTGTTTCCTGCTGGAAGACACTATGCTTTCTATGCACCATTCTTGCTAAAAGAATAAAACTGCATCTTGTCAAAACTCTAGATCTAATAATTTATGGGAACTACAAGGGTAGAGAAACAACAATAGCATGCACAGGGATGCAATCTATAAAATACAAAATCTGAGGAAATCTATAGACCAAACCCTATTGTTTTAAAAAGACTTAGACACAAGCCAATTATAATAAATCTTACTTGCATCCTTAGGAGAATAGAACAAACAAACCCTAAAACTTTATCAGACGATGGAAATTTCAACAGTGACTTGATGTTTGATGAGTAAGAAATCATACTTTAGGTGTGATGATATTATTTTGCTTGTCTTTTGTGAAAGTTCTTATTTTTAAACAAAATATACTTCAACATTTGAAGATTAAAAGATATGAAAGCTGAGATTTGCTGCAAAATAATGCAAGGTTAGGAAGAGGTGAGTAGGATAAAGATAAGATGAGACTGGCCATGGGTTGATAAGTTTTTACTCTAGATGATGGGGACATGGAGTTTGTTATGTTATTCATTCCACTTAGGTATACATTTGAGCTTTTCCACTGAAAACACTTACTAGCTATATATTAAATAAATATAGAAAACTTAAAATTGTTTTCAAATCTAAAATTCTTTTCTCTTTTTATAGATGGCAAGAAAGAAGTTGAAAGATTTTACCACTTTGGAGCTTATGCTCAGTGTTCTTCTGCTTATTGTGTTTCTCATCACTATTGCAATCCTTGTGCTTTCGGCCAAAGATTCTTTGGAGTCACAAGGTAACAGGGACTCTGGTGTTCTCCCTCCACACATTGCTGTTACCCGTATCAGAGCAGAAACCTCATAAATGACAGGGAAGTGATGCTTCACGTTCTGTGCTGTGAGTGTGCACGTGTGCGTGCATGCATGTAGGTTACACGTGTGTTGGGAGCACCTGACTAAAACCAGCAGCTCAGCAGACGTTCACCGGAGGCTTAAGTTTTTGACACTTTCATTTCCCAGCTACACAAGCGCAGGATTCCGCAGTTGACACAAAATGTATTTGCTGAATTTTATTGGCTATACAGTCTCTGTCCTTACTACTTAATTCTGCCATTGTAGCACAAAAGCTATTTTAGACAATACATTAAAAACAAACAAACAAACAAAAACAACAGGGCATGGTTGTGTTCCAGCAATGCTTTATTTAAAAACCAGGCTGTGACCTGATTTGGCCCACAGGCCATGTTTTAGAGAAGGCAGACTTGGTTTCTGCCTTGGCGAACTTCCAGTCTAATGGTGGAGTGGCAATCTTGGCTCTCCTGGGTACTATCTCACAAGGGAGGGCCGTGGGGGTGGAAGGTGATGATGCAGGTATATGCGGAGGTAAATCTGGTCAGCAGGAAGACAGTGAAGGTTCGTGAAGTGAGTGCATACATGTCAAGGGCATCAGAGTGAAGCCCGGTCAGCAGTGGAGTCCATATAGTCAGAGGTATTGAGACCGTGGGGATATTGAATGCCCCAGGATATTAAATCTGTCTGATAGTCATTTTATGTTTGCTTTTTGTATCATCCCAGATCCTGGGACAACAGCTACACCAGGTCCCGAGACAACAAGTACCACTCCCGATTCTGCCACATGCCCAGTGGTAAATGAATTAGAGAGGATAAACTGCATCCCTGACCAGTCACCCACAAAGGTTTGAATTATGGATCTTGTTTTCATTGAAGAGTTTATGCTGTTGCATAGATTGTTTGTTTGTTTGTTTTCTGTTTGTAACTCCCAGAGGGTTGTTTGTATTGCAGCTATAGGTGGCTTAGGTAAGTTAATTCTGTACCCAAGCTCATATATGACAGGACAGCTTTGGGAGACTCTTTTGGGTTGACAGATTCAGCAATTAAAAGCGCAGGCTGCCCAGTTAAATTTGAATTTCAGATAAACGGTGAATAAGTTTTTAGTGTAAGTATGTCCCATGAAAGATTTGGGATTTAAACAAAAACAGATTTGTCTTTTACCTGGCAACACTTACTAGTTTTCTCTGACTCTGTTATTCCCTCCGTTTCTTGCTCTCTCTGTCTCTCTCCTTTCACGATTCTAAAAAGTTATCTAGGATCTATAATACAAAAATCATACACATGCATAAAACATGATTTAGAATCAGGACAAGATTTCAAGAGCCACGCTTTAAGAGAAGAAGGTAATAAATACCAGATTAAAGATAGTGCAGGCGTCTGGGTATTTCCTTTAGGGCAGCTGAACATTATGATTATAAAATACATTGCACTGACCGTATCAGTCACTTTGCATGTTGAGAATGAATGAAAACAAAATGCAGCCTTCTGAGTAAAGTACACTGACGTGACATGGCAGATTTGTATCAGACACAGGGGATGCTCGGCCATGTGACACTCTCACATTTTCCTCTGTAGCCATCCTATTGCTAGTAGGCTGGAATAACCTGGGATGTGCTTAAGAGTTGCTGTTTGGTTTGTCTGTAGGTCCTAATGCCAAAAGACATTTTTTTTTCTTTTCTATTTTTTCCTCTCACACTTCTAGAGGCTAGAAGTCCAAAATCAAGGTGTTGGCAAGGCTGGTTCCTTTTTAGGGGTCTGAGGAAAAATCTGTTTCATGCCTATCTCCTAGCTTCTGGTAACGACTATCAATCCTTGTCATTTTTTGACTTTTAGCTGCATCACTCCACTCTCTGCCTCCATCTTCACATGGCATTCCCCCTGTGTTGTGTGTGTGTGCATGTATGTGTGTCCAAATTTCCCATTTTTATAAAGACCCTGGTCATATTGCATTTAGGGCCCACCCTACCCCAGTATGATCTCCTCTCAACTAATTATATCTGCAACAATCCTGTTTCCAAATGAGATCACATTCTGAGCTACTAAGGATTAGGACTTCAACATATGTTTCCTAGAGACACAATTCAGCCCGCAACATGGACAAAGTCCAGAGATGGGAACAGTGGAAAGTGGAAGTCGTTACAACTCGAGCCTTTGGTATTCACCAAAATGGCACAGACACTGAGTCAGACAGAACTAAGGCAGGGGAGAGATGAGCTGTAGGATGAGATGGCCTGGGTTAGTGAGGGAGCTGGAAGTTGAGGCCGAGAAGGGGACCAGAGGCACAGAAGTAGCTTGCAGTAGAGAAAATGCCTATGAACTACAGATCGGAGTGGAGAGATGGGCTAAAACTAGGTCCACAGGCTGTGTTGAAGGCAAGAGAGAGACCCAGTCTGATCAGAGATCCCCAGAACAGGACAAAGCAGTGCCCAGTCCAGCTGTTAGGGCACAGAAGGGTAGCAGCCTGGACAGCAAGCCTGTTAAGGTGGGAAGTAATACCAGTTAGGCCGATTTAGTTTTACCAGGACTATTGTAGTGTTCACTCTCCTTCATCTGGTTTCTTGTCCTGGCTGAAATGAACATGACCTTCTCTTAGATTAGTGAAGAGACTCACCTGCTTGGGGTAGGAAGAAAAAGCTGAGCAGAAAAGGTGGGTTTAGATTTTGGAAGACCTCAGCAGCCAGTAAAGGAGGTTGGTTTTTGACACAGCAGCTAGGAGCAGCCATTTAAAGCTGGAATCATGTAATGGGGGACAAAGAAAAGAGAGAATAAAAGACTTAGGAATGGGGGGATGTAGATAAGGGTAAGGGGTCAGATATACAGTGACAAAAGGGAATTTAAGTCTGGGAGGTGAACACACAATGCAATATACAGATGATGTATTATTGAACTGTACACTTGAAAACTGTATAATTTTATTAATCAATGTCACCCCAATAAATTTAATAAAAATATTTATGGATATAAAAAAAGACTTAGAAATAAAGGAAAAAGAAGATGTAAGGGAAAAATAAAACAAAGGCACTTCAGTATGGGGCCAAATGCCACAAAGTTTAGTATTTTGCATGATAGCTTCGATTAAACTAAATACTTTTCTTATTATAGATTTTAGTAGCGAAGATAAGCTAAGTAAGAAATTGGCTGGGATATAAAGCAAAAATGCATAAGATACAAAAGAAACACTATGGTGATCACAAAATAGAAGAGATTATTATCAAGGAGAAGGCGACAGCCTGGAATTAAAGATAAGTAGGATTTTGACAGAGATGGAGGAACGGAAAGTGATTTTTAGGCAGAAGCAGTAATGTAGGCTAAACGACAGAAGAGGACATCGCGGGGCACGTACGTGGCGCACGTACGTGGCGTACTGCATGGTTCCACGTGACTACCGGAAAGATCATGTCCAAGGCTAACGTGGATCGGAGCTCGACGGTAGGGGACCACTGCCCGCCTGCTTCGCCGGTAGGAATGGGAAGCTGTGGGCTAGCGACGTCATGCCCACGCAGGACGTGGGGCACACCAGGTTTGCGGGGAGCTGGTCCACACCCATTTTCTGCTCCTGTCATAGCGTGCTCGGAAACTAGTAGCTCAGAAGCCCGCCCAGAGGACTGATCCGTCCCCTGCCTGTCACTCTCGGGTACCACGGCGCCCTGCTGCTGGCTACTGTAAACTCAGATGTCATTCCCACCTCAGTAATGTGTCTTTGGAGTTTCCTTGCCAGACCTTTCGATAAATACTGAGGTCTGCTGGGCTCATCGCCTCTTCACCTAATCTGCTTTCCCTCCCGACTGCCAGATTCAGTTAATGGTCCCATTGTGCCTCTGGTCTCTGAGGCAGAAACAGCAGGAATTTTGCCTGGCTCTCTCCCCTTCAGTCCCTCTGGCCAGTATTTCATGTATTTTAAAACATTTTCCTTAACGATGTTTTCCAGAGAGAGCAGGCACGTTTTCCAGTCTCACTGCTGTCTCCCCAGGCCATCATCACCTCATGCCTGGGTCACTCCAGCCTCCTAGACCCTCTTCTGAATTCCATTTCCCCCGTTTTTCTTTCAATGTGTGTGTGACTGAAACTGCTCTCTTGAATTTCTTACTTTCAATATAGTTCTACTTAACTCAAGTACCTACTGCATCCATTACTGTATGCGTCAGGTTCAAAGACTTCATTCTGTTGTCTAAGACAGGTGCATCAGCCATCGCCTGCCCCTGGGGGAACGGGGACAGGCTCCATTCCAGTCCACACTGGACCTTGCTCATTTGGCCCCGCCAGCCACACCGTCTGTCTCCTTGAACCTTGTGCTGCCGCATCCTGCTCCGTTCTCTATCACCCACTGTCCCTTCACAACCCTCACACTTACTAATACCTACTCAGAGCAAGACGAGCATTTCTATGTGGCTCTTTAAAATGGCATGTGAGCGACTCCATTTTTTTTTTTTTTTTTGCTTAACATCGTGAGATTTATCTGTGTCAATATGCATCTCTAGTGCATTTGGGCTCACTATAAAATGGTATACCAACATCTTCCTTTCTTTGGTTAATAGAAATTTAGTTTTTTTCTCACATCTTGCAATTCAACAATACTATTTGACTATTCTAGCACATATTTGTATGCACATATTTGTATATGTGTGAATCTGAGTACACATTTTCAAGTTTACCAATATAAATGAAGCGCCATTTGTAATTTGAGTTACTGGTGATATAACTATGTCGTAGTTTAGAATATTTAAATAAATTGATCGGTTTTTTGTGATGACAGATACGGACTATATTATGATTTCTCTATTGTCATATGATAACGGTAACAAGGAAGGACACTGGCCATAAATGGGCTTTGTGTACAAGCTCTGCACTGACCTGGACATAGCCCAGTTTCTCTATCAGTTCTCTTACTTGTCAAATGTGCTTAACGCTACCACAACCTCAGATTATACTCATAAATGATAGTATCCTACAAATGAAAGGAGTTACTTTGGCTGATCTCTCATTTCAGGCCACGTGTGACCAGCGAGGCTGCTGCTGGAGACCCCAGGGAACCATGCGTGTGCCCTGGTGCTACTATTCTAAGAGTCATGGCTATCAGGTGGAGAGCGACCTTGTGAGCACAGGCACAGGTGGGCCAGACCGTGTGGCGGGTGCTGCGGACCCTCTGTTGCTGCAGGGAGAGCCTCAGGGACACGTGGAGTTGGCGCTGCACGGCCAGGGCACTGCAAGTGACAGAAGGCGGCCGCCGCTCTTAAGCTAAGGCTAGAATCTGTGTTGGCCTCAAGGGAGAGAAATCACTCTGTCTGGGGAGTTGAGAGACACCTTCGATCCCTGGCTCAGCCTTTACGTACCTTTGTAACATTGCGCAAACATTATGATTTCTTTGGTCCCCAACTTTTTAACTTTTAAAGAGAGGGATTTGAACTCAGTAACCTCTCAGGCTATTCACAACTCTACTATAATGTGACTTTAATCATATGGAAACAAATCTAGTTATATAAACATTTTATGAAAGTTAGCTGGTCGGCATCAGTGCGTATGGACTAAACATCCCTCTTCTTCCTGACGCTTTAAAATGTAGAGCATGAAGATGAACATCCAGGGGATGACAGAAAGTGATTATATTTGGGGGAGGCTCTTAACGTAAAGGAGGAGACATCCTCGGCCTCCAGAGGCCTAATGGGCTTTTTTAAGGTCTCCAGTCTTACCTGGCTTACCTAACTGGGGAGACGGCATCAGTGTTTATGACCGCCTGTAATGTAACATGAAAATAACCAAGAAGGAAGAATGTACATACACAGGCCGAGGGCTGAGAGTGTACGGGGTGTGTGATGAACACAGAATGGCTGATGGGATGAGAGTTACGCCTCTTGGGGCGGTTTCCAGTCAGACTGCGTGGACGAGAGGTGCGGTGTTTGGATAAGAAATGACGGCGCCCAGCGTTAGATTCTGGCCCAAGATAGCATGTGAGCACAGTGGGGTGTGTGTCGCTCTCTTCCCTTCTTTGGGGGAACCAGGCTTTTCGCAAGTCCCTTGGTCATAAAGCTCAATTATCACGTGGCCGTTGTTCACAGAGGGACACAGCCCGCTGTGTAAGCCTGTTTCCCTCTCTGTGTCAGGGTTCACGGCCCGGCTGAAAAGGTCGCCTTCTCCATCCCTGTTTGGGAATGACATCGACAACGTCCTTCTCACAGCGGAATACCAGACAGCTAATCGCTTCCACTTCAAGGTTGCTATTTGTTTGTTTGTTTTTTAAAATCGTTTTGGGGAAGTTCTTGTGTCCTACTCGACGACTGCAGTCGCTGCAAAATCAAAAATTTTGCTAATGGAGATATTTTTCTCCATTGCCATTTTTTTTTTTTTTTTTTTTTTTTTTTTTTTTTTTTTTTTTTTTACTTAGCACCTGTATTTGAAGGCTGTAGCCTTCCTCCAGTGCGGTAACTTCCTAAATATATATTGTCGGGTTGGCCGGTGAGCTCTGGCTTTCATTTATTTGCCCTTAATACCATGTGGAGTGTAGTAGGGCAGGGGAAAAAAGAATGATCACAGCTTTGAATATTCTAGAGATAGTCCATCTCTGCAGACTTGGAGTGTATATTTCTCCCTAAAGACTAACTTACGCCCAAGCGTTCAACGCCTGAATTTGGGAACATAGTGAGTACATGTACCTGAGACGTCATGCTATTCGGACCAGTGCCCGAGTCCAGCACCCTGGGCACAGATATTGGGAGGCACTGGTGTTGGCACGGATGCTTCTCTTTTGGAAAAACAAAGAGGTTTCCATTTCAGCTTTCTTTTGCTTCATCTCCCTGGACAGTTAACTGATCAGAACAAGGACAGGTATGAAGTGCCCCATGAACATGTCCAACCCTTCAGAGGAAATGCTGCTTCTCCCTTGACCTATGAAGTGGAGGTTTCCAAGCAGCCGTTCAGCATCAAAGTGACCAGAAAAAGCAACAATCGTGTTCTGTAAGTTTTGAAAACCTACCTGGGCATCAGAGCAGGAAGGGAAGAAGGGGGGAGAGATTCGCGAGACTGAGGAAGGATGTGTTTCAGCAATGTGCCTGAAGGTTGTCATCCCCCTGTTGGTGACAGACATCCACCTCCAAATGTATACTTTTTTTCTTGCCTTCTTTTCTGTTTCTCTTATTACTAATAATTTATTATAGGCCAGGCACTGGGCTGTGTCCTTCTTCTCTTTTTTCCTTCTGTTTGACCATTTTTTTCCCCAGATTTCCCCTTCTTTCCTTCATTCATCTAACCACCTACCCACCAATAACTAGTTATGAACATCCACTATAATGCAGAAATCCTATGCTGGTCATGAGGAAGGCTGTCTAAGGGATGAGCCTAAGAAGTGTGCCACATGGTACCTACTCTCAAGAAGTCCTAATCTCTTGATGTCCTTGGAGAAATGTCACAGGAGGGCAAATGGGGCCAATTAAATAGGGAGTATTGAGTAATCGAAAAACAAAGACCACTTTTCTAGGTAGTCATTCTCTCCACCCCATTTGCCCACCCGTCCCCGTGTTTTCCATCTGTGTCTAGGTTTGACTCAAGCATTGGGCCCCTCCTGTTCGCTGACCAGTTCCTGCAGCTCTCTATCCGACTGCCGAGTGCCAACGTGTACGGTCTGGGGGAACACGTGCACCAGCAGTACCGCCATGATATGAATTGGAAGACCTGGCCCATATTTGCCAGGGACACAACCCCCAATGGGGTAAGCGCTTAGGAGGGCCCCTCTCCCCCGACTAGCACAGCTTCATTCTTCAAGGTCACTCCTGGCAGTCCAGTACAATGGTTACGGGTAAGATCCTAGGGGAGGGTGGCTGGGTCTGAACTCTGGCACTGTCGCTCACCAGTTATGTGATTCTGGGCAAGTCACCTCTCTGTGTCTTCAGTTCCTCGTCTGTACAGTGGGGGCAATATACTCACCTCTCAGGGTCATGATGGGAATTAACTGAATTGATATGTACAGGGTCTCTAGGGGAGTATGTGCCACATAGACAGTGCTCAATAACGTCAACTACTTTTCATTCTATCTTCCTTCTGAACTAACTAGTTCTGGTGAAAACATTACTACTGTTGACTCTGGTTGACCTTAATAAGTCACCAACATATCAGGTTTATCATTAGAAAAGTGCCTGATTCACGTTACTGCTCCATTGAGCTTTTGCAGATGGAGTTAGGTCAGGTTAAGACAAGCCTCTTTGAGAGGAGAGGTTTTTTTGAACTACAATTTCAAAATTCTTGTTCTTTGACCTCCTAACAGGCATCACAGATTCTTACCATCCTTCTAGATAAACGGTCATAGCTGGCTCATTCCACAAGGGGATCCTAATTCACTTGGTTAACATCAACCACACAGCGCCCTTATACTTTTAAAATGTATTTGTGTCTCCTTTACTCACAAGTTCCCTGTCAGTTACTCACAAGATTAACACTGGCTTCCTAAGTCATTTCTGGCCAAGTGGAGTTTAGACTATTAGCTTATAAATTTGCCATGTTTAATTATCTTTCTGCAGGATGGAACTAACCTGTATGGTACACAGACATTCTTCCTGTGCCTTGAAGATGCTAGTGGATTGTCCTTTGGAGTGTTTCTGATGAACAGCAATGCCATGGGTAAAGGACGAAAGGGACATTCATGAAAAAATGCATGAGAATGACTCTCAGTCCCTTTCTTACAGCACTATGATTAAAAAAAGGAATAGAGCCCGTTAGGGTCGGCTGGCCCATAGCTTAGGGCCTGCATGCTCTCTGGTCATCTCCATTGGAATGTTTTCTACTATAGAGTTAACACATCTAACCATTTCCTGTGATCTACTCAGAGGCAGTTTCTACCAATTCTTTTTTCTCTTTTCTTAGTCTTTCATCCAGGAGAGGGGTCGGTCCCGGGCCTAGTGCTGACAGTAGCTGGGCCTAACGAGGGAGTGGCCACTGAGCAGCAAACATTCACTGCTTCATATTCAGACACTCCAAGGGTAGCAAGGTCAAGTGGAGTGGCGAGGGACGTGAAAATTAAGATCAGATTGTTTAGTGCCAGTCTAACATCACAGAATTCCAGAAGGTAGCTGACTTCCCATCTCTGAATGGTTTTGGACCAGATCAATGGTGCTCAACTTCTTTCTGCGGCACCAGTAACAGCAGATCTCAGTGGCAATGACTCAGTCACCACAGGGGAAGGGACATATCGGAATCTCCCAGGGGTGGTGGTGGGCATAGGATACTGATCCCACCCTCTTCCCGAATGAGTATCAATGGACTAGATCTGCGCTGCTCGGAGCATGGCCCACAAGCTGTTTCGGGTCTACGGTTGGATGAGTATAGAAACAGAGCAGACCTTGCTGTGGCATCCACGTGCATGCACGAGCCTTGTTCCAGTAATTCGTTTTCATGTTATTTTACAAACGCATCAGTTTGCAAAAGAGTCGTAAATTTAGAAACTAGCGATCTGAGGTCCTTCACCACAGACTGTGTGAAAATCAGTCTGGGTGATCTACGGTGGTTCTAAGCTACCTAGTAGAATCTCAGATGATTCCGAGAGATCTGGTAGTTCAGGAACCCACTGAGATACTGTAAGGACTGTACAGTTTCAGGCCATTGAAGACAAGCCGAGGCAGGCTTGAAAGAAAAGGTCACAAGATCCTAGGAGCCCGTGTACACTGTGCCTATAACCAGTGACTATAGTTCAGTAAAACCTGATGCTTTTTATCCCTAAATGCAAACCAAGGCCATGGGGAGACTTCACCTTTGAGAGATGTGATTGGGGCGTAGGGGAATTTCGAGTTTATAATATAGTCTCTGACTTTTTTTTAAGTTTGGCTCTTGCCTGATGTGAGATTCACTGAGCCTGGTACCTCAGTGTGTTTAGTTGGGTTATATTCCTGCAGTCATGGTGGGGTGTGGGGTAGGAACAGCATGTCGTGTGGTTGTGAATGTCGAAGAAAATTTTTTTTCTCTACCTTCTTAGGTTCAGTATTTGGTGGCCTGTGAATCAAACTGACAAGGGACAGGTTAGCAAGAAAAAGACAGTTATTTACACATGTGACATGCATGTGCACGAGAGTGCTCAAAGGGATGGTTACAATTTGTGGTGTGTACCATGCTAATAAGTAAAAGGGAGGGGAGTTGGGAAGGAACTTAGGACAAAACAAATGATTTCTTAGAGGAGGGGGAGAGGTAAAAGGCATTTATGGGGAAGCAAATGACTTTTTTGGAGAGAGAAATGAGCCTTTAGGGGAACAGCTGGGAGATACGATATTCTTGTGACAACGACTGTTTTGATGTGATGCCAGTTTATTGTCTCAGAGAAGCTTAGAATCGGTCCAGAGGAGCAGATTTATGGACAGCAGAGTACTTTTAGGAGGTTGTACTTTTAGGCTGATAAGGGATTTCAGAAACTCAAATGTCTTCAGTTTTAAAATAATTTTTATGCCACCATGGCTTGTTCCGGACCCCTTCATGAGTCTGGCTGCTTTTTCATGAGAGCCTGGGTCCTGACTCAGTCGTTAAGACATTCCAGTCACCAGTTATCAGCATCTGTCACAGAGCAAATGCTTTAACTCTCACGTGTGGGGAGGGCGGACTTAGATCTTCAGAGTTTGTTCCTTATACACAAAATCTGAGGCGTTGGGATCACTTTATTCATGTTCAGATGACTGTGATGCTCTGGTCTAAAACTCCGTGATTATTACTCCAGAATAAATTCTAATTTTTATTTCCTTCTTTTTCAATCTTTCAAGAGGTTGCCCTCCAGCCCACACCAGCTGTCACCTACCGTACCATTGGGGGCATTCTCGACTTCTATGTGTTCCTGGGAAACACTCCAGAGCAAGTTGTTCAAGAGTATCTAGAGGTAAACTTGTGATTCATGACTGAGGAAATCTTATATAGGACGCAGAAAAGCAGGTTTAATATGCAAGCGTGACTCATGAGAACCTGCTGTTATACGAAGCTCACATTTAGAGAAGTTTTATTAAAAATAAAGTTTTTATTTTTATTTCACATATTTCTTCCAGCTCATCGGGCGACCAGCTCTACCTGCCTACTGGACGCTTGGCTTTCATCTCAGTCGTTATGTCTACGGAAGCCTAGAAAACTTGAAAGAAGTCGTAGACAGAAACCGGGCTGCACAGCTCCCTTACGTGAGTAAGGCTTTAAAAAAATCCTCCAGAAGTAAGAGTTCCCTTGAAGACTAAGAATAACTGTCTATACTTTCTCCCCCTGAGTTTTAAAAATACATAACATGAAGAGTTTTATAGACTCAGAGTGCTAGACTCTTTTGTCGGGCCAGCCATTTCTTCAAGGAGCTGGTTCTTTTTAGTAGGAAATCATACTTAGAGGCCACAGTTATGGGGTTAGGAGCCAATCTGATTTTGTCTCTATTTTTTATGATCGCATGTTTTATTGGTAAAATTTTCTTATGTCCACCTTGATGCAGGAAAAGGCAAATTCCCCCGAGTGGGAGGACTCAAGTCCCAGGTTGAGAGAGAAGGGGGTTCTTGGCGGAGTGTGAGAAGAAATTCAAACACATGCCGAAGTTAGGGTCAAAAGGAAAGTTTATTAGAGAAGGGGAAATGCAAAGACAAGAGAAAGCAAAGACAAAAAGTCTACACAAGGAGAAAAAAGCCCCAAATGTCAGAGAATTCAGTTTATATATCATTTTTTAGTTCTTGTGAGTCACAGTGTAAAGACTTTATTTACCCATTTTCCTTTGATGTGAACGTAGAGTGAGGAAGGAACAAGAGATGCAAAGGGAGAAAGTCCAATAGTCTCTCTCCCACCCCATTCCCTTGGAGGCAGACACCCAGGTCCTAAAGCAAGAGTTGGTTTCATCTGGGCTCTACTATTATCATCCAGGTAAAATCAGGAGAGGATAATCAACAAAGAAGACTTGAAGTAGAAGAAAACCAACAAAACAAAACGTGGGGCAGTAAAAAGAGGGAGAAGTGGGAGAGGGAGCCCCTTTCCCCCTTTATCATGGGGGGAGTGGGGCAGGATTTAGGGAGTGGATGGTTTTCGATAGCCTTACTGATTCGTTGTAATTGCTGCGGTTTGATTGTCAACTGGTTTTTAATGCCAAGGGCCAGACAGCAAGCGAGTATGATGCTGTCAACCCGATTCCAGGGTGGAGTCAGGCCTTAGGGAAACAGCGCGTCATTTGTTTTGAAATCGCTCTCGGAAAAAAATAAACATCTAGATGCCAGGGACTGATTGAGAGCCCTGTTTAGAGCCCAGCACGGAGTCAGCATGCATCATGAATAGTAATAATGACAATGTGACTGACTCGTTTTAACAGGAAAATTCCTAGATGCTGAGCTATGGACTTTGTGTCTTCTTTCAGGATGTTCAGCATGCTGATATCGATTATATGGATGAGAGGAAGGACTTCACTTATAATCCAGTAGATTTCAAAGGCTTTCCTGAGTTTACTAAGGAGTTACACAATAATGGACAGAAATTGGTCCTCATCATGGTATGTGTCCTACCTTTTCCCCTCCAAATCAAGTACTGGTACTCCGTTGTCATTATACCCCCTCCTTCTTCCCTAATTCCCAAGCTCCTTGCAGTACCTCTTGCTTAAAGCGAGGTCCTTCATTGTATTTTTCCCCTTCTTAGGATCCGGCTATCTCCAATGGCTCTTCCCCAAGTAATCCCTATGGCCCGTATGACAGGGGTTCAGATATGAAGATATGGGTGAATGCTTCAGATGGAGTGACACCACTCATTGGGGAGGTAACTGAATGGGGAAGCTGGAGGCTGGCAGAGGGGCTGTGGCTGTGTGTGTGTGTGCATGTATGTGCAATTATTTTGTTTTACATTTTATGCTGGGGATAAACTTCTCTTGTCCTTTCATCTCCAGAGACCTACAAGCCACCCTACTTTTACATCCCCTTCACAGCTTCATCCCTTTAAACAATAGCCCCCATATTGAATATTCACTTCCTCACCTCCCATTCACTCTTCAGCCGACTGCTGTCTACTTTCTTCCCCTATCACTTCACTGACACAGCTCTGGCAAATGGACCAGTTACCTCCTAACTGGCAAATCCAACGGCGCTGTTTCATTTCTTTTCTTACTTGATTTCTCTAGTATTTCACAAGGTCGACCACTTCTTTCTCAAACTTTTATGCATCCTTGTTTTCCGTGAAGGTGTCATCTACTGGTTCACTTCTTATACCTCTGCTGACCTGACTGTAATGTCTGGTGGGAAGTGGATAGAAAATAAAAAAAGAAGAGTAATTGATGGTTGGAACCCACAAATTGTAAGGGACCAGTTGGAATTTATATAGTACTCTCCCTCACTTACTTTTTTTTAGACTTGGAAGTGGAGAAAATGAGAGGAAGGGTGAACCAGAGTTGAAAATTTGCAAGGATTTACCAATATTTTTAAAACGAGTTTTCCCTTAGGTGACTGACTCCTTCTGACCCTTACTCTAAATATTTAGAGGGTTTTGCATTCTTCCCTGGAAAGGACCTGTGCCTGGTTCCCCTGCTGCCATCATCATATTAGGAATTTCTTCAAAAGTGCTCTATTTTACTCTCTACTAATTTAATTTACTCCAAGCAATGTTCTTCTCTTTCCCCTTACAGGTCTGGCCTGGAAAAACTGTGTTTCCTGATTATACCAACCCCAAGTGTGCTGTTTGGTGGGCTAATGAGTTTGAGCTTTTCCACAACCAAGTGGAATTTGATGGAATCTGGATTGTGAGTTATTAATGTTTTGATTACTAGGTGACTGTATATCATAGGTGAAATTTTATCATTGAGTCATGGAACACAGGGGGAAGAGAAGAGGAAAGCAAGTATGGCACTAATTCTAAGTGTTGCCTGTTTTGTCTGTGTGTGTTATATGCCATTGAGTCGGCTCTGATTCCTGATGACCCTGTCAATGAGTGACATCCACATTGTCCTGTCCTCAGCAGTCCTGCTCAGCTCCTGTAGATTCATGCCTGTGGCTTCTTGTATGGAGTCAGTCCATCTCACATTTGGTCTTCCTCTTTCCTGCTGCTTTCTGTGTTACCTGGCATTATTGTCTTTTCCAAAAAGCCCTGCCTTCTCACGCTGTGCCCAAAATAGGACACCTTCAATTTTGTCATTTTTGCTTCTCCCGACGTTTCAGGCTTAATTTGCTCTAGGATCCACTTGTTCGTCTTTCTGGCAGTGCAGAGTAGCTATAGAGCCTTCCTCCAACTCCACATGTCAAATGAATCAATGTCTTTTCCCCTATCAGCTTTCTTCACAGTGCAACTTTCTCATCTGTACATAGTAATTGGCTAAGTTATCTTAGCCTTGGTCTCTGATGACACGCATCTTTGCTCTTGATGATTTTTCCTATTTCTTCCATTGTTGCCTTTCTGAGTCTCAGCCTGCTTTTGATTTCTTGGCTGCAGTCTCCGTTTGAATTGATGACTGAACCAAGGCACGCAAACTCTTTAACAATTTCAGTGTCTTCCGTGTCTGTGTTAAAGTTGTGCGTTTTTTTCTGTAGTCATGAGTTTTGTCTTCTTGCTGTTCAAATTCCCTATGGTACTACTCAAATAATCTTAACAAACACATAGCTTAGAATCAAAATCACATTGTTAGGGTTGGACGTAATCTGATTTTCCCAAGTCCAGCACTCATTTTACAAAGGAATGAGCTGAAGGAAAACGGGGGCATGTACTCCTCACGTTGTCACAAAGTACACACATTGTCCAAGTGTCGATTCAAGGCTCTTCCATTTGGACAAATTGATCAGAGCCCAAGCACCCAGGTGCGTGACAAAATTGTGGCTACAGTAAGGGCAAACGTCTCGTGTATTGTCAGATGAAAACAAATGCAAAGCTGTAGGTGTTCAGCAACACTTAGGGAACTCTTAATTTGTAAGAGAAATGTAGGGAATTGAAACAATACGGAGAGCTAAAAAATATGCAAGTAAAACCCTCTAAAGTGATATCAGCCAAAAACATCTGCTATCAATATTTTGGTAACTATCTTTCAGGACCCCTCACACAGCTGTCGGCCCATGCTCACCCTCTCACTCTCTGCTTATGTATATATTTTTATATGTATATGTATTTATGTGTGTATATTCATAGATATATTTAGATATATAGAGAATGTATAAGTTGATATATATGGAATCATATAAATTGAAATCTTTTTTCGCCTAATGTGTTTGGAAATTTTTCATTTTTATTGATTATAGACATGTATAATTATATAGACATATATAATTTCTAAGGGAGTTTAAGAGCCTTCTCCCTGAAAACTTGAATGGGTGGAGGAGACAGGAACATCTATTTCTTTCCATGTATATAAGAATCGCTTTAGAAAAGAAATATCTGGAATTATTTTTCTGACTCTTTGGAAAAAAAAAAAAGAAGACACCATTAATACAATATAAGGGGACATATTATTTTTTCTTAATAGTTTATGTTCTTTATCTTGTAGGACATGAATGAACTCTCCAACTTCGTTGATGGTTCACATTCAGGATGTTCCACGAGCAATCTCAATTATCCCCCATTCACTCCAGGTAAGTCTTGGCAGTTAATCTGATGAAAGTGGCAATGCATATTTGGTATTTTAAATTCATGAGCACAGATATGAAGAGCCTGGAAAGGGAGTTTGTACATAAGCGTACATAAGGAAATAAGGCTATGGGTAATAGATAAAGAAAACAAGGAAAGAAAATCAAAATACACGATGCTTTCCTAAATGAGGCATAAGTTCAAAAGGCGACAATCTAGTTCTTCTACCTACAGTCCAAGATAGTTCTAGGGGAAGGGCCAGAGGAGATGTGCAGGAGCCAGAGGCTAGGGGTTAGTCCCTTTTGTTACCCCCACAGGTCAGGGCTGACCATAGAAAGACAAGGTAACCAGGCTTGGTCTTCAGATGAGGGTCAAGTCTGGTGATATTAAGAGTGTGCAGAACAGACCTGAACCATAGGATGAAAGGAAGCCAGAACCCGTGGCATGGGGGGTCAAAGTCAAAGTCAGAGGATATGGCGCAAGTGCACTCTGATTGAACTTTGGACAGTGCTGTGTTTCACAGTTTGGCCCTGAAACCACAGCACTTATTGTGGTCTGAAGGAAGCTAAAGGCTCACAGACAAATTGTATCTTTATTAAGAAAGGACCATCTGTTAACTACTAATTTGTACTTCTTTAACCCTTCACCCCATTCTCTCAGCCCTCCAGCCCCCTCCCCTCTGGCCATCACCAGAGAAGTACAAATTAGTAATTGATAGAAGGTCACGGGAATGGGGAGCATGGCATAGGGAATGCAGTTAGCATTAATTAATGGCTAGGTGGAGAGCCAGAGGAGAGAAGGAGCAACTAGGGGGATCATTTTATAAACTATATAAATGTCTAACCAACATACTGTGTACTTGAAACTAATAATAAAATAAAATTTTTTTTAAATGTATACTTTCAATAACAAAAAAGAAAGAGAGAAAGGAGGGAGGGAGGGAGGGAGGGAGGGAGGGAGGGAGAGAGAGAGAGAGAGAGAGAAAGAGAGAGAGAGAGAGAAAGGAAAGGAAAGGAAAGGAAAGGAAAGGAAAGGAAAGGAAAGGAAAGGAAAGGAAAGGAAAGGAAAGGAAAGGAAAGGAAAGAAGGAAGGAAGGAAGGAAGGAAGGAAGGAAGGAAGGAAGGAAGGAAGGAAGGAAGGAAGGAAAGAAAGAAGAAAGAAAGGAGAAAGAAAGGAATGAGTTGCTAGAATTGTAGCATGTCATAAAGACTTCCAGTCTGGTGGAAAAATAGGAAATTAGGGCAGATAGGTCAAAATCAAATGTTGAGGGACAGTTCATACTTTACTCATTTGGTGAGAGAAGTCATTTCTGTTTTAGTAAGAGGGAAATATGATAGTCAAATGGTTTGGGAAATAGTAATCTGGCATTAGTGTGCAGTATCAATCAATTAATAGATCAGAAATCAATTTGCCAGCACTAAACTTTGGCGACAGTCAAGATCCAAAGGTGATTTGGATCTGAACCAGAGTGGTGCAGTGGGAGCCGAAAAGAAGAGATGAATGGAAGAGAGATCAGGCAATCATCTTTTATAACATATGGTCAATGAGAGTCGGGGCGAGAAGTTAATTTACACTTTCATCCAGTATTTCTATTTTCAAACCACTTAACTTAGCTCAGTCTGAAGAAATTCGTTAGACTCTTAAGTCTAATTAGATGTTCTTGTTTCCAAATGCCTGCCTCCCGTCACATGAGCACCCAGGTGGGAGACTATGTGTGGGTCAGCACGATTTCTTTATATATCAGAGAAACTACCCCCAATGGATAGCCCTTTGATGTTGAGGAAGCTACATGATCCTTTACAGGATGGCCACAATGAATGCTTGCTCCGGGAGCCACCATTTCAGGTTCTATGACAGTCGACGAGCAGGGAATTGTGTCTGCATACTCACTGCTTGATCCCTCCTTTGTCCCAGGAGTCCTGGATGGGTACCTGTTCTGTAAGACCCTCTGCATGGATGCAGTGCAGCACTGGGGCAAGCAGTATGATGTCCACAATCTGTATGGCTACTCCATGGCCATTGCCACCGCAGAGTAAGGCCACTATTGCTATGGATTTAATACATGTCAGATTATCGATCTTGCTAGGCGCTAGGTGCCACGGTGTTACTTTTAAGAACTCTGCAAGATAAGTATGGTTATTATTATTGAATAAGTGAAGGAACTACCTAGCACATAGGGAAGAAGGAATCCAATAAATATTTGTGGAGTGTAAGAAGTAGAAGAATCAATGAATAAATAAATAAATGGAAGACTGGAAAAGAAAGAGAAGTAACCAAGGTCAAACAGCTAATAAATTATAAAAGCAAAATTTAAGCCCATTTCTGCATGAGTCCTAGGCCCATATAAAGTAACTCAAATCTCATGTGCTTTGGTGTGTTAGATGTCAGCTCTTCATTCTTCTAATGTGTTATGTCTGCCTTTGTGTATGGTCTCAAATTCTATAGTGAGGAGAAGGTATTGAGAATTTTCTCTATTTACTGTAACTGTGACAGCAACAAGCCAGACCAAACCACATTTATTCATAAGCGAAGTCATGATATCATTTTAGCCTTCTTGAAAGTTGTTGAAAAATTTATAGAGCAAATGTTTTTAAGTATATGATAGACTTCTAATTTTAAAAATGTAGGCATTTACTTATAAAAGTACCTGCACACATATATAATTTTAAAATGTCTTTTCTTACTACAAAATTGTGACCAAAGTGTTTCCACTTAGAAAGAATTTAAGTTCCAAGAGGGGGGTTCATAAGTTCATTTCTGTGGATGTCTGAAATTACAGTGTGAAAGATCAATGTGTATGTACAGCCATGTAAAGTCAAATCTCACCTTTGTGCCATAAAAATTGTGGATCTCTAGTTACTAGCCTTGTCAGGCTGCTCTGGAAAGTCTCGGAAATTATGGAGTTAATGATATACATAAAACACCTGAAAACAAAGTAAAACATAAAATCTTCTCCATGGTGCAGTCTGCTTCTAACGGCACCTCCCACCCTCGCGGGAGAGAGCTGGAGGAGAAGAATGCGGGATTGGCTTTTGAGACCCTTGGTAAATGTCGCTGGGCAGAGACACGCTAAGGTCACGCATTGACTCCTCAGTCTCCCTTCCTTTCCAGAGCTGTCAAAACTGTGTTCCCCAATAAGAGAAGCTTCATCATAACCCGTTCTACCTTTGCGGGATCCGGCAAGTTTGCAGCCCACTGGTTAGGAGACAACGCGGCTACCTGGAATGACCTCCGCTGGTCCATCCCCGGCATGCTCGAGTTCAACCTTTTTGGCATCCCAATGGTGAGTCCATATCCCAAGCTCCCTGCTGCACCTTAGTCCCGAGAAAGCCTCATTCGAGACAGTTTCCAACCATGAAGCTTCCCTCTCCCACCCTCCACGGCCCAGGGATTTAATACCTTGAGAGCATGTGCTTTATCTACATCAGTATGGCTCTGATACCATGACGTTCTTTCCTGTATTGTCTTATAAAGTTCAACCCTGAAGTGATATCATTAGAGTATTTCTTTCTATTAAAGTATAACATACACTCAAAAAAAGTGCACATGTCCTTGATGAATTTTATAAACTGAACATATCTGTGTATCTAGCACCCAGATGAAGAAACATTACATTGCCAATACCCAAGAGATGGCTTTGGTATCTCTTGTTTAAATTCAATGTGTATATTTATTGAGTTCCTACTATGTACAGGTACTGAGCTATGTATGTATGGTGAGGGTGGAGAAAAGCATAAACATAGTAACAGAAACACCCTCTCGTTCCCCATAGAGTTTATAATTTAGTAAGAGGAGACACATACAAACAAATAATTATGACAAGCTAGAGTAAAGGTGCCAACAGGGATATAAACATTAAATGTTAAGGGGGATCCTGAAAAAGGGATTTATCAGCTCTGACAAGATTACACGGAGCAGAGGGTGTCATGGGAGGAAGTCAGAGAAACTTCATGGAAGTTTAAATTTATGACACATGAGTTTAACAATGAAAAGTGAGCGAGGTCATGTTAAGATCGAGAAATGAATATGAGCAAAAGCACTAAGGAGGATTTGATGTATCTGTAAGGATTGGGGTGTAGCACTGGAATGGGAAGAGATGCTGGAAAGGTGGGCTGGAACCGGGTTTTGGGGAGCTAGTGAGATAAGCTGCAAGAAGACCCTGGAGATTTTTGAATAGGTGAGTGACAGTATCAGATTTCGGTTTTGAAAAATTAATTCTGATAGTAGTGTGGTCAAAATAGTACAAGCAGAGGGAATGCAGTCAGCATTAATATGATGGCTAAGTAGAGGGCCAGGGGAGGGAGGGAGCAATTGGGGGGATTGTTTTATGAACAATATAGATGGCTAACCAATGTACTGTATACTTGAAACTAATTTAAATAGATAAATTTATATAAAAAATAATATTAGCTATATTTCTACTTATTATTCATCAAAAAGCTATTGAATATCAAGTGTTTTATTTACATTTTCTTATTTACTAAAACCCTATTAGTTACTTAGTGCCCACTTTAACAAAGTGAGGAAACTGAGGCACAGGAGGGTTAACTAATTTACTCAAAGTCACCTGGCAATGAAGAGTGGACACAGGATGTAACCCAACTCAATCACACTGTGTTTGCCTTCTCAGTAAGAGGCTAGCAGAGTTCAGTTGGGAGGTTCCAGGTGGAGAGCAAAGAGGGGTGTGCTCACGAGCAGTCTGTGACCTTCCAGGTGGGTCCTGACATATGTGGCTACGCGCTGGATGCCCCTGAGGAGCTTTGCAGGCGGTGGATGCAGCTGGGAGCATTCTATCCATTTTCCAGGAATCACAACGGCCAAGGCTACAAGGTAAATCTTCCAGGAGATAGGGCCAAAATACAAAGCATACGTTGGGACCGGACTTCTCTGCATCCTCGCCAAGGAATCTGTGGAGCCAGCCTGCTGCCTGGCGCTTCACTCAGGCTAATTTGCACTACTGTTTGCAATCAGCGAGGACCTACAATGTGCCATTAAAATGCCCTTGTACCACTGCTCTGCTATTTCGACTACTGCAGTCAAGGAAATGGCGAGTCTGTTTATCAAACCTCTCTACGCTTTATCTACAGTGCTCACTTTATAATGAGAATCAAACGAGGGAATATTTCAAAATTATTTAAGGAGTGAATGTGGGGGGCTGAGCTGCAAGGCGCCGAGTGGCCACTTGCCTGGTGAAATGGTCTCCCTTTGCCCAGCTACGCTGATCAGAGACGAAGTTTGCAGTCTGGGCCCTGGGGTCTTTCAGGATGGGAACTCTTCCTTGGGATGAATAGTCCGGAATTCTCCAGATGCTTCTGTGATTCGTAGCCAGATCACGATTGCAACCTTTTGTTTTCTTCAGGCCCAGGATCCTGCCTCCTTCGGGGCTGACTCCCTGCTGTTGAATTCCTCCAGACACTACCTCACCATCCGCTACACTCTGCTGCCCTATCTCTACACCCTCTTCTATCGCGCCCACAGCCGGGGGGACACGGTAGCCAGGCCCCTTCTGCATGAGTAAGTCCATTTAACCCAGAGGACTTTTGTCGATGCAACTGGGTGACATTATACACACACACACACACACACATACATACATACATACATACATACATACACATACACACACACACACACACACACACACACACACACACACTCCCCAGATACTATGCCACTATCCTATAGGTACATGTAAGTATTACAGACTGTTCCCTTTTGGGGAGGGAACTATACCAACATTGTGGGACTTGGGGGTCTTTTCTTTGTTCTGCTACAAACTGGTTCTTTATCTTAGATGAATCATTTTAATTCTTTCATCCTTCGTTTCTTTAGTCTTAATTTAAAGAATTTGCTAGCTTGAACTTGATGGTCCCTTTTGTAATACACTGTGTTGGGGCCCTAGGACTTAAAAGGCTTTCCAGTTACCTTCCTGGGTGTCCTTAGGCCCTCAGGCACATACCTGCTTTATTATGTATTCATTATTTTGGGCTAGTTTTTGCCATCTCTTAGAATTTTCTGTTAAAAGGCAGATATTCTATAAGAGAAAATGCTGCTATTTTTTTTGTGATCAGATCTAGTTCCTTCTTGCTAGCCATCTGAAGTTTTAAATTATATTGCTTATCTTACTTATTTTTTTAGAAGGGAGATATGGTGAATAGAATTACAGCCTGGAATCTGCCTAGCATAGATACTGGAATAAAAACTTACTCAACCTGGGGGAAGAAGAGGAGGGTACATGGGCTGGGAACAGTGGCCTCACTGTGGGAGTGGGGAGGTGAGGCCTGATAGGTGTCACAGAATGACTTGGGGGATTTGTCTTCGGCAGGGATCCTGCACATTTTGGGCAGGCCGAGGGTAGGGGGAGACTCCGGAAAGAAGTGATTGGAATCTCAGTGAATGTTTCTCCAATCTCTAGATTCTACGGGGATAGCAGCACGTGGGATGTGCACCAGCAGTTTTTATGGGGGCCCGGCCTCCTCATCACTCCAGTTCTGCATGAGGCAAGTGTTCCCTGGAGATGTGCTGGTGTCTCTGCTTCCGTTCTCGCTACCCACCAAGCTCTTCTCTCTTCCTGGAACCCTTTACCTTCTCTTTATTCCGAACCCATTTCCAATACCTGTGTCAGAGTCAGCCTACAAGACAGTGGGCCAGGGTCAAAAATAAATTAGGGGGAGTTGGATATCTGATACGTATACTTTTTTTTTTTTCCTCTAAAAGTCTTTTTTCTTAACCAAGTTCCCAACCATTGTAGAAGCATCTACTGGTGAATGTGGGTTTAAGAGTGGTCCTATTTGGTGTCAGATTCTCAGAGCAGATCGTTACTTGCTCCGTCATATAGAGGCAGAATGAAGTGGTAACCAAGCACTCACTGTGAGGTCAGGCCGCTCAGAGTGTGACTGTTGTCACTGCCATGTAGTACCAGTGAGATCTTGTACAACTTGTCATGCTAGTTCCTCAACTGTGAATGTGAGATAAAACTCATACCTATCAGTGGGAACTGTTGGAAAATTGAATGAGGAAATCAGTGTGAAGCTGGAATTTCCCCCACAATACATGTTTCAATATTATTATTATTATTCCTAATATCGTTCCATTTGGGTTTTTTTGTTGAATGGCCAAGTTATTGCCTCAATTATTCCCAGTAGAAGTTCAGCACGATTTGATAGCAGAGAGAAAAAAAGGCTATTTATGCACTTTGGTTATGGTGAAGAAGTCCCCTAGAGAATGCTAAGAAATTTATTTTATGCTTTTAAGAGGCTGGGTCATGAAGAACAATATTTTGTCTTAATTTCAGGGTGCAGAGAAAGTGATGGCCTATGTACCCGATGCCGTCTGGTATGATTATGAGACTGTAAGTACCTTTGACTTTTCTTCAATTCTTTGAGACCACAGCTGCAGCCGTGTAGACGAGATACTTCCCTGGAAAGAGAATTTTCTGTCTATGCACTGTGTTTCTGTAGAGTTTTCTCTAATTTCATAGCAGATTAGATGAAGTGAGCCTAAGTTATTTAACATCAGTCATGATAAAACCTGAAAAGCATACTTTCATATACTTTATACATCAGTAAGGTAGAGACTCAAGTAGAATGCCTCATGGGCAAATTTTAGAGGTGCCAATGGACAATTTGAGCTTTGTCGTGAGTCAGATTACTTGTTTAGAACTATCAGTTCATGTAATATCTGTCAAATAGCCTCAGCATGGCATGAATATTCCTTCAAATCCCCAAGTAGTGGCAAAATCTGTTCTTAATATTTTTCCCCTTCTCTTGTTTGATTGCCCAATTAAACAGTCATTCAGCTAGGTGGAAAAAGGAGAGAACCATAGATAACTGAGCATGTGGATGAGAGGTGGAGGTGAATGCACTGTCAGGCCAATGTGTTTGATTTGCATTTAATTTGTACATATTCATCAGGGGGGCCAAGTGGGATGGAGGAAACAGAAAGTGGAGATGGATCTTCCCGGAGACAAAATTGGACTTCACCTTCGAGGAGGCTACATCTTTCCTACCCAGCAGCCAGCTACAACCACTGTGGCCAGGTACAGCATGGCTGGGTATTTCCTTCAAGGGGGAGGCCGACGAAGCTGGTCATTTCTGTTACCATCTGTTGCCCTTGCAGAGGATGCTGGCGCATTACGTGGAGGGTGGGGAAGGGCTCTGGTGTGTATGGACTGTTTCAGTTTTAGCACTGAAAGTCTCATGTCTTGGGGAACCTCTCAATTCCAGGCAAATGGGATCTGCTGATCAACTTACCTTCCTTGGCCAGACCATCCACCCATTGTGCCATGCTCTTGACTCACTGTCATTTCCAGGGAGTGGGAGTTCACTTTTTATTCTCCTAAAATCTCAACTTCCCTTTTCTTTCTTCCCACTGAGCCATTTTTTTTCCTTGTGATGCAAGATAGAGTTCCGAAGTTACTTCTGCACTTCAGATCTCCCTCATATCACAGATTTTTCCTTTATGATTCTTTGATTCTAAAATCATGGACCCCATCTGTACTAACGAGGCACATGCTTATAGCTGTGTCTCTAAAAGTATGAGCCTGTTTGTTTTTAATAGACTGGGAGTTCTTTGGAGTTTAGAAGCCTGCCTTTTCTTTTGAACCTCCCTTACTACCTTGATTTTTCACATTTAGATTTTCTATGATACTGATAGAAAATCCTTCTACATCTGGTTTCTTTTTCTCTAGTTGTTCAGCTTCATACTCTTCTGCATTCTGATAGCAGAATTAAGTTTCCAAAATGAAATCTCAATTAATTGCTCCCCTGCTTGAAGTTCAAACTCTCGTATTAGTACGGCTTCAAGGCCAATCACAATCTGGTTCCAAGTTCACTGTGTCTCCTGGCACACTTTAATACACACCTGTAAACCAGCCACACTAAAAATCTGGTTATCCTCAAACACGCCCATCCATTTTATTGTGTTTGGACATTGGCATTTATTATCCTTTTCAACAAACTTTGCCTGATGCATTCTTAATAATCCTTCAGATTAAACTCAGACTTTATCGGCAAGAAATCTCTCCCAGCTCTTCTGGCTGAGGGAATGCTACCACTTCCAGTTTTATGGATATATTTTTTTTAATTCTTCTGCTGTTCAGCTGATTTTTTTCCCTTTCCTCGATATTGTTAAGTATTTCAATCATAGTTATTTTATACTTTGTATCTGAAAATTCTACTATTTCAAGTCCTTAGTGGAATCAGAATCACTTGTCAGTTGTTTTTGCCAACTCTCTTTCATGCTGGCTTATTACTTTGTATATTGAGTAGTTTTTGTTTTTCAAATGTGGTAATCTTTAGGGTCCAAATGTGGGTCTTGTTCCTCCAGAGAGGATTTGCCTTGTCTGTGGTCACAAGCCAAGACTGCTGTCAACTTGGGGTCACATTAACTCCTGTCAAGGGACAAGTGTTGTCATTTATCCAGGACCAAGTTGTATTTTAGTGCGTGGGTCCTTAAGAAGGTCTATGTCCTCCAGAATATCTAGTCTACCATACTGCTACAGGTGTCATTTTGGACTGCTGTATTTTAGCTTTTGTGTTACTCTTTACTTCCTTCTTTGATTATTTGGTGAATATGTTTGATCTTCCTTACAATGTTTAAGGTCATCAGTGGAATGTGATCTAGTTGTCTCACACTTCCTAGTAAACGAAAGCCACTCCATACATGCGTGTTAGATGAAAGCAGGTGATTTTGTTGATAATGACACCTGATTCTCATAGGGCAGCGTGGGAGGCTGAGCTGTGACAGCATACAATGGGGACTTGAGATCATGAGGGATGTGACAGGAGCAGAAACTTGGTAGGCAGTCGAGAGGAGTGGTGAAATGAGGAAAGATTCCAGATGCATTTGCTCTTTCTTTTCCCCTTTCCCTCTATGTTCATCTGCTTCACCATCTTTTCAAGTAGTGTTTTGTGTTTCTTATTCTGAATTATGAAACAAAGATAATTAGAATGTTTTCCTTTTCTCTCAAAACAAATAATAAATCATAAAATTAGGAAAGTTGCCATTTATAAAGATGGACCTTATTGTATTTTATTGTTTTCTGGGTCAAAATGGTTTTTAAGCAGGGAAAGAATATATTCCCCCACCACAGTTAATACTTCTCCTGCATGTATCGTCTCTAAAGTCATTAGGCTGAAGCAATCGCTGTCTAGGATTTCTTTCTCTTCTAATGGTCTATATTCTGTATAATATTTACATCAGCAGCTTTTATTATAGCTACTGCAGTGACTCTACTGCAGTGCTTAAATTTTTGCCTCCTGCATAGATGTTTATTGCTAATGTTTGGGGTGTTGCTATCTCTTGTGACGTTACTGAGTCTAGAGAAAGATGCACCTGTCGATTTTACCTTCGTGCCTGAAGACAAGCAGAGCCATCTGCTGCCGGTACCCTTTCCCATTTGAAATTCAATGGAGTCATTCCCAACTCCTTTGACAAAATTCTTTGAGTTTTAAGTCTTTATCTCTTAATCAATCTTGTCTCCCACAGTCGCCGGAACCCTCTTGGCCTCATCATTGCCCTAGATGATAACAAAGAAGCAAAAGGGGAGCTTTTCTGGGACGATGGGGAAACAAAAGGTGAGCACCGTTGTAACGATGTCGCCATTCCTGAACCTGCGTCTTTGAGAGACTCCTGCTGGTCAGTCAGCTGTGGGAGAAACCGTACCAGGCACAGTAGGCTTAACCACTCAAGAAGAAAAATTTTGGTTTTGGTTGCACCGTTTGTGGGTAGTGGTAGACAGACCCATGATGGAAGGAAAATGTATTTATACCTCTTAGAATTCTCCCATTGGCCAGCAATATTCATAGGCTCTCATTTTATTGTCAACAGGAACTTGAAAGAGATATTTTCAGGACTGTTCCTGCTGTTCCATATAGATGTCATCCCCTGAAATACTAATGAACAAATGTTGATGATATGCAAAACGTATCCATGCCAGTAAGGCAGTGAGAACACACTTTTCTAGTGTGTCTACTTCTAGCTTCTTAGCACATTATTCTGTCTCCAGTACACTAGCAACTCTTGTGGCTCAAGCTTAGGAAATAGATTCACTTGAGACACATGCCTTGGTTCCCTTGGAAGGGAACCTTTTCAAGGTCAAGGTAGAAATGAAAAGGGAAAACAGTGGCTTGGCCTGGGAGACGCTGTCTATGATCCTGTCATTCTCAAGATGCAGCTTCAAGGACAGCACAGTAAAATCTGTCTGTCTGTGGTGGGCAGACCAGAGACTGACTCATCTTTCTCTCTCTTTCAGATACTGTGGCCAATAAAGTTTATGTCTTCTGTGAGTTTTCTGTCACCCAAGTAAGTAGTATATTTTTATGGATCTTATGCGTGAGCTTTTAGCTGGCCGCGAGTCATATGTGTTTGTTTATGTGTGTAATTAATTATATTTGTAGCTTCCTATGCGTTTATGACTGTAGGTGAGTATGTTTCGATATATGAATTAATTGCCAATAACTGAGTCATCTCTGTTAGTAAACAGAGAATGATATGGATAAATCAAAGCTGTCAGTTTTTTAAATGCAGTTTTTCAAAATTTCTGTGAGCATGTCTTTTTCTCCGTCCCATGCATTTGACTCTCTCTTTTCCCACTTGGGGAGTATCAAGATCAGTTTGTCCCCTTTAAGCACACATTAGCAAAGACAGCTGAGAGGCGATCAGAGCAGTTTTAGGCAGCATGAAATATTTGAGTGACTTGAGAATCTGTGTATCATAAGTATAACTTTGTGCTTGTTTCGCAGAACCGCTTGGATATAAAGATTTTGCAGTCAACCTACAAAGACCCCAATAATTTAGTTTTTAAAGAGATTAAAATCCTTGGGACCCAGAAACCTAACAACATTACAGTGAAACATAATGGCGTCTCAAGTCAAGTTTCTCCTAATGTCACTTATGATTCTAACCTACAGGTAAAAATCCATTTTGTTGAGATTGTTTATCACAAATTTTTATAGCTTATAGTGTCCCTTCTTGCCAAGGCCATGGGTCCTGAAGGACCAGAACACTCTCTGAGGCCTGGGGTGGGAAGTCAGAGGGTGAAGAGAGGAAAAAAAAAAAAAAGAGGAATGTACCAGAGCTAGAAGCAATGAGGGAGCTGCTGAGAAACTGAATAAGGGAAACTGGTCTTTTTATCCTCACTTCCTGACTCACCCCCAGGTTTTCCGTTCTCTCTGACTGGGGCAGAAGGAAAAAAAGTTAGGGAAACAGGATTAGAGGAAAAGTAGATCAGAAAGCTGCTGGTGACACTAGAAAGGTAAAGGCAGGAGGTGAGATTCCCATTAATGAAAAGCTTGAGGGGTGTCTGTTTTCTTAATCTCTTGAGTTGTATAGATTCTCACATCAACATACACATTTTTAGAAACTATTTAAGTCAAAGAATTTAGCAAGCCTAACTCATGGCTACTTGTTTGGTTAGATGATAATAATAAAATAATTTTTCATCAGTTGCAATGAGACCTGACGTTCTCGAGCAGGTTGTAACCCGTTCTGCTGATGTCTTATCATAATGAGGAGCCCCCTCCCCAAACACTCCCGACCACGGACATGATCTGGGATTGGCAGTGGCTGAGTCAGCATAGTTTGTGGGAGACCTTCCACATTTGGAGTTAATAAGTAAATTTGGTCTTCTACTATAATGATATATCGGTGACATCTGACATTTTGTACTGACAGCATACATTGAGGACGCATACATGATAAAGTTAGAAATAAAGTATCGTTTTTTTTGGTCATGAGTACACCAAAGTGCAAGCCATTTGAAGGATGCATGTATGAAAACAAACTCAATAAATGTTTATTTAAAAAATTAATTGATATAGGACCAAAGGAACTCTAACTATTTAAATTTGAGTAGGGGGGAGACATGATTTATACACATGGAACTCCTGGGTAGGGGACAGGCAATCCAGACCAACTCATAAGAACCCTTATACTATGCTAATATAAAGTTTAAAGCTTAATGGAGCAGTTGAGCAAAGCCCTGGGAGAAGGTGAGTGGTGGACTTTGAAAGAGATCATGTTGAGATTTATTTGGCTGCAAGTGACAGGAAATTCAGCAAAATGGTGGTTTCAACAAACTGAGATTTTTTTCCTTTTGCAGTAAGAGGTTAGAGGGCGGTCAGCTGCTGGAATTGGTTTGGTGGCTCAAGGTTGTCAGAGTTGAAGTGTTTTCTTCCTTGTGATTGGAAGTGGCTGCTTCCAATTCTAGCCACCATGGCCTCGTTATAGTAGAAAAATACATAGAAAAAATATTAAATATTTGAATTACTGTGTGGGGGTCAGTGAAGAAGGTTTTCAGTTTTGAGGCTTTGGTCTTGGAGAAATGAAGAGGCTGGGATGTTAGAAATAGAAGGAAATGTAATGAATTTACTAATTCGCCAGTTTTGGAGTTGATAAGACTGGGATCCACCTACCACCCAAATAGCTCTCTTCGTATAAACTCCAGTGGCTTGTGACTTGAATTGTTGAGTCTGCTCTGATTTCTATTTCCTTTCCTAAAAGAAGTCTCAGATCTTGCAAGGCCTCCGTCCTGAGGGTAAATTTCCTTGTCGCCCCATTCCTACAGGTGGCCCTTATCACAGGACTTGACCTCGTCCTGGGAGAAGCATACACGGTGGAGTGGGACTTAAAAATACAGGATGCAGAAAAAATAGACTGTTATCCAGATGAGAACGGTGCTTCTGCAGAAAACTGTGTTGCGCGTGGCTGTGCCTGGGAGGTAACCACTCTGATGGTGTCACCATACGTGACAGTTCTCTACACTTAATCTACAATTTCGTGAGCGTAGCACTTGTACTCAAAAGGCACAGAAGGAAAAGACTTCTAAAAGAACCTCAGTTTTTAACTGAGTACCACGGATAAGTAGGGAGAGGAGTGAGATGTTTTTTTCCCCCACAAATATTTTGCATGGAGACCAGGAATTTAAACTTAAGTCACTACCAAAGAGTGTATAGGGAAGTCAGTGATGTCTGCCTTTATCTCCCTGTAAATTGCCTTCTGTAGCCCCTTCGTATTTGCTAATCCTAGGACCACATGCTGAGCCGACTTTGGCTTTATTTTTCAGGCACCCAGTTCTCCTGGAGTCCCTTTATGCTATTTCGTCGATGATCTATACTCTGTCAGTGATGTTCAGTATGACTCTCACGGGGCCACAGCGGACATCTCCTTAAAGTCTGCTCTTTATGCCAACGCTTTTCCCTCGACACCTGTGAACCCCCTCCGTCTGAGTGTGACCTACCACAAGAATGACATGCTGCAGTTTAAGGTACGTGTTTACAGTCTCTGTATCAAGTGCCGATCAGGTACTTTTCAATTCCGTTACTTCCTGCTGGTCAGGGTTACAGAATCTGAAAATGAGTTTGCTTGTCCAAGTTAACTGTGCATCTCTGTATGGATGGTGATGACATTTACTGGGCTGAGAACATTGAAAAGGTTTGAGCTAGGTTGGGCAAACAAGATGATGATGAGGTTGGTTTTGAACACCGAATTTGCGATACATGTGAAATAGCCATAAATATGTGGCGGTCTCTTTTTTTCCTCTGATTTAATTACATCTAAGCACTAGCGATGGGCTGGTTTTATGTCTGTTTCTATACTAAACTGTAGGTTTCTCAAAGACAGGAATTTGTCCTTTCATCTTCGTGTTTCTGAACTCAGATGCTCATTGAAAGTAACGGAAAGACATCAAGTGTTGCCTGCAAGGTTCTTCCCAGTCTAACTCGGCATGGACTCTGAGTTCTTGCACATTGTCTAATGTAGGGGTGATGCTCTTATATTTCTCGCCTCACCGTAGCACTGGTGCATGTGGTAGGCGCCAAATGGATTTGAAATGAATGAACTTGCTTAGGTTTCCACCCTCGACTTTTTACGACTCTACTTCCTGATCACACGGTTGCTCTCTCCAAAATATTTGCCTCTTTCTCACCCTGCTTTAATGCTCTGTGCCTTTGCCTTTATTTCCCCACCTGGAATGACTCAATCTCCTTTATGTGCTTAGTGCATGGCTTCAAAGCTTTTAAGACTCAGCCTTTATTTTCTCCCATGAACCTGGCTCAGTCTCCCAGAGGTGTTAGATCTGTCCT
The DNA here is from genome assembly GCA_028627145.1 of Eidolon dupreanum. Taxonomy (NCBI): domain Eukaryota; kingdom Metazoa; phylum Chordata; class Mammalia; order Chiroptera; family Pteropodidae; genus Eidolon; species Eidolon dupreanum. The sequence continues at coordinate 68,321,639 of CM053514.1, forward strand.
TCCCTATAATGTCACAGCACTTCTACATAGCTGTACCTTAGTTTATATTACCCAAGTATTTTGGGTACCTCTCTTTCACCTCTCATTAGCGATATGATAATGAGTCTTATTAAGTTTAGTTAGCTCTCGTGTCTAGTATAGTATCAGCAGGAATACAATAGATACTCAATGAATTAATTTCAATCTCATTTTAGCAAGGACAGCTATGATTATTTTAATCAAGTAGAGTTTGTTTGGAGTTTGTTTTTATTTTCAGTTCAGAAAAATTTTCGGGTATTCACATATACTCATATACCTCCACATAAAGTAATAAATAAAATATTCATAAATACTAAACTAATTTCAGACCGATTTTCTAAGTTGTACCACTATCAAAGTAAATGTGATACCGTAATAGAGGCCTTAAAAATGAATGAGGTATGACAGACTCAGATCAGGCGTTCAATCTGACATCATTCTTTATATGTTAATTAAATCCACGGTATTATGAGCTTAAAGATAAGGGAAAGAAATACATCGCTCAGCCTCTTTGTCAGAGACATCAAGGCCCTGCTAGGGGTGTAGGTTTTAAGAGTGTTATACTTACCTAGAGCCTGCTTCCTCTGTCCCTAGATTTATGACCCCAGCAACAATCGGTATGAAGTCCCAGTCCCGCTCAACGTACCCAGGGTTCCATCTAGCACCTCCGAGGGCCAACTCTATGATGTCCTCATTAAGAAGAATCCATTCGGGATTGAAATCCGCCGGAAGAGTACAGGCACCACAATGTAAATGGCCCCAGTCGGGGTGGGAATCGATGGTCACTGCACGGCCATGGCTCGGCCCGTTGTCCTTGGAGGTGCCCTGGTCAAAGCATCACACTGTTCATTTCCAGATTCATGAATAAGTTATTTCCTTTGGGCCTGTTCTGTTGAGAGATCTTTAGTCCCCTGGGAATAATTACTGGGGCAGTTGCATGTACTTAGGGATTCACTCGACAAGTGTTTGTCGAGTGCCTGTGTTATGTGGTTATAGAAGATGAAGTCTCTCTTCTCAGGACAAAAGAATCATAATAATGAGTAAATAGCAAAGAGGATTTAAGTCAAAATATAAACAAAGATGGTCAGAGAGTGACAGTTGTTATGGAGGAGAAAGAACAGGAAGTTGAGAGTTATGGGAGAACGTTACTTTGTGTGCTGTGGTCCGTCGGTCTGTCCAAGGAGGTGGCATTGAAAATAGGTCCTGGGTGACGAGAAGGAGCTTCCTGTGTGGAGGTTGGGGAGATGGGAGTAGAGAGGGGTGGGAAGAACATTTTGGGCAGGTGGACTAGAGCGTGCACGGGCACGAATCAGGAGCAAACTTGCATATTAAAGGGGGAAAAGATGTCGAATGTGGGGGAGCAGCATAGTAAGTGAGGAGGAGGGTGATGGAAGAGGTGATCTGGGGCCTAGGTGGCTTTCAGAATGGGTTTGGCCCTGAAGGCATCATTAGGTGTTTTAATGAGAAGTCACTGAAGAATTATAAACAAGGTAATGACATGATATGAGATAACTTCAAAAAATACCCCTCTGGCAGCTTCGTGGCGAAGGGACTGTTAGGGAGCAAGAGCAGAATCTGGGGCTGGCACGGGGTCATAGCCGCCAAGGTGGTACAGTGCTCAGATGGAGCATGCTGGAGGCAGTGACAGGAAGACAGAGGGCGAAGCTGGCTCCTAGGCTTTTAGCAAAGGCGCCTATGATGATGTTACTCACATTAGACTTCACATTTCATTAGAAAGATGAACAGGGCTCTGGGCGCGGGCGAGGGAATCCATAGTTCTGTTGTCCTTGAAAATTCAGCTGCTCGAAGCCAATGACACAGCCCATTTCCCCACCCGTTATACCCTTCCGCGCTGCAGCTGGGATTCTCAGCTCCTTGGCTTCACATTCAACGACATGTTCATCCGCATCTCCACCCGCCTTCCCTCCCGGTACATCTATGGCTTTGGAGAAACCGAGCACACAGCCTACCGACGGGACTTGAACTGGCACACGTGGGGCATGTTTTCCCGAGACCAGCCCCCAGGGGTAAGGCAACGCATCCGGGGTCTGTGTCACTGCCCCTCCCAACCCACACTGTGAGCCCTCGCTGCTTCCTCTCCCCTGACTCCTCTTGGGTGGCCCCGCTCCCCTTTTAGACAAGCAGGCCAGTTCTCAGGCTCCTTTGTTTCTCGTGCATTTATTTCACGGAGGAGACCAGACACATCTTATCGATCAATTTTTGTCGAGTTGCTTTCTCAGCCACAATGTCTTTCAACCTCCTACCACTTCTTCCCATGACTCTCCCAGTACAAGAAGAATTCCTACGGCGTCCACCCCTACTACCTGGCACTGGAGGCGGATGGCAGCGCCCACGGAGTGCTCCTGCTGAACAGCAATGCCATGGGTAAGACGGCCCAGCACGCCCTCAGTCGTGTGAACCAGTCATTCCTGAGGATCTTTATTATTACCTTGTGGGTAGTCTTTTTCCCCTCTTTATTTCTGTTTAGCCTTTCTGTTTATTTCCATCCAGTAACATGTGGCAACAAGAATTAACTCTTATTCGGCAAAATTCATTTGAGAAGATATAGCCAAATCAAGCAGGTCTCAAGTATCTTGGCGGTCAGCCTGTGGGAGCTGTCTGTACAGTATGAGTTAGTGATGAAGCTATGGGGTCAGAACACATGCACTCTGGGGTATGAGGACGTGAAGAAAGTTTGTATGGTATATTGGAAAAGGGGTGGAAAATCGGGAAGTGGAGGAAGAAGCGTGCGTGTGCAAGCGGTGACATCGGAGTAAGGTCTGCACCTGCGTCGATGGTGCTGTATCAGCGGCAGTTTCTTGGATCTGACAACGTACAATGGTTATTATGCAAGATGTTATCAGTGGGGGGAGCTGAGAGAAATGTACGAGGGGACTCTTGGTACTATTTTTGCAACTTCTCGTAGGTCGTAAACTATTTTAAATGAAAAGTTATGATAATTAAAAAGAGCAGAATTACAAAACATATAATAATATAATAAAGCACAGCAAAGGGGGAAAAAACCCAGAGATGGGACCTTGTAGACTTTCCCTTAACTTCATCAATTTCGTGTAGGTTTCGTACAAAACACTTTCCATACCGAGGCATAGGGAGAAGGAGAAGGTCTGCATTTCAGGGATAATTCCTCACATTAAAGGGCTCCCGATTGATTGGTATTTTCCTGTATTTTCAGATGTGACATTCCAGCCCATGCCTGCCCTGACATACCGTACCACTGGAGGAGTTCTGGACTTTTATGTGTTCTTGGGGCCAACTCCAGAGCTTGTCACTCAGCAGTACACTGAGGTAGGAGGACATTCAGTTGGTTACCAAGTATTTACACAGTATATTCAGTGTTCCAAACCCACGTTTATTAGTATAGTTCTCAGATGAGGGCTGGAATTGTCGGTCTTACTGGCAGACAGGAAAATTACAGAATAAGGAAGAATAAATACATCCCAGTAATCATTAAATTTATAGTCCCTCAAAGCATTGCAGAATAGCAGAATTAATAGTGGTGCCTTTGGTGGCTGTGGCAGTGGCAGTGGTGGTTGGTGGTGGTGATGGTGCAGCAAATACTATTATTATCCCCAATTTACAAGTGAAAAATTTGATGCACAAGAGGTTATTTAATATTTTGCCCAGGATCACATAGCCAGTATGGTAACCCAGGCATTTTGCCTCCAGCTCCTGTGTTCTTTAATAAGCTAGACTGCCTCTAGGGGTCAGAGTAAACTGATTTTCCAAATCCACTAGGGAGGGAGGTCAAGTCTAGCAGGAAGCTTTCTCCCTGGTATCCCTGAGGCTCTGTACCCTCTCAGTTTTTCTCTGGCTTTGAATTTGTTCGTTGTCTAACTTGGGGCATAGGAAAAGTATTCTTATTACTCTGTGTACAACTTCCATTCAGATTCCCCTTATTAACGACTAATGTTTTGTGTCTGTTTTCTAGTTGATTGGTCGTCCAGTGATGGTCCCTTACTGGGCCTTAGGGTTCCAACTGTGTCGCTATGGATACCAGAATGACTCTGAGATTGCCAGCTTGTATGATGAGATGGTGGCTGCCCAGATCCCCTATGTATGTCCTCAATCTGGGGTGTATTGGTTCTGGGACCTCATAGCCAGCCCCCGCTGTCTCTGTATCTGGATGCGTTTGTCTGATTTTTTTTTGTGGGGCTCTGTAAAGTTACAAAGTGCTTTCTTATACAATATCACACTGACCTCATCCCAGCCTAGCAGTCCAGGTGGGGGTCATGGTCTGCATCTTAGAGTCACAGTGATCTACAGAAGGAGGACGACATCGGGCCAGCTCCAGGGCCCTTTCTGCTGGAGTATACTCCCATTTCTTTGACGTGACTTCAGAGCACTTAGTCAAAACCGTCCTTGGTTCCATAAGAATAAGAGGTTCCATAAACAGTAGCATTGTTTAATTGAAGAAAAAAAAAATCAAATCAACCCAAATTCAGACAGACCATGGTGTGTGTGGACATAGCTCCACTTCTACCCCTTTGCTGGCACTGTGGCCGAGTGTCCCCTCAGCTTTGGGCTAATCCCCAGTGGAATGTAGGCATGTGGGGACTGGTTTCCAGAGGAAATGCCTATGGAAGCAAACCCTGTCCTGTCCTTCACCGGACCACAAGAGGGGTCCAATAATCAGAGAATTGATCCCGCGAGTCACTTACATATTTCATTCTGTTTATTTTTCTATTGTTTACAATCGTTGCTACTAACAGAAAGTATAGCCTGGAATATTTCATTCTTAACATGAGAGCTGTGTTTAACAACCCTCGGGATTGGAGAGTCCAGTGCAGTTACACATTTCGTTTGGTTTTGGTTTTGGTAGGTTTACCACCCGTGTTGCATTAGTCCTGGGTGATTTACATTGTGCCATTTTCCGCTGTGAGCAGGGGCAGCAGAGGTTACCACAGTTGCTCCTTACGCTGGCCGTTTACAAGGCACTCTCTTATCCACTATTTCCATCTATCTTCACGACGGCCCTGCCAGACAGACATCATCAGCCTATATTTTGCTAATTTCATTTTTTTCTATTTTATGAAGGAAAATTAGAAAGTTAGGTCTATTTCCCTGAACCTAGTACCTAGCAGATAACAGCTGGGATTCGAAAGAATCACAAAGAAGACGTCTCCCTTCACCACCAGTCGGGCGGGGTGGGATGGGGTGGGGTGAGATGGGGTGGGGAGGGGTGGTGTCATTCTCCTCCGGAAGCTGCTGGACTTCTGTGACAGCAGTCACTCAGTGTCCTCGTGTGCTCCCCCAGGACGTGCAGTACTCTGACATCGACTACATGGAGCGACAGCTGGACTTCACCCTCAGCCCCAAGTTCGCTGGGTTGCCAGCCCTGATCACTCGCATGAAGGCCGACGGGATGCGGGTCATCCTCATTCTGGTTCGTCCCTGTGTGAATGGCACATCGGTTTGGGACAGCGAGTGGGTTTGGGTGGAGAAAACCTATGATAAACTACGTTTCCTTCCTTACGAAGTTGAAGTTCAAAAAGAAAAGCATATTTCCCAGAATTCACAGAAGCTCTGCAGTTCAGGTGGAAGCTAGGACCTTCCTTCCCTTTTCGAAGAGTTCTTTTTGTCGTTTGTTTGTATTGTTTTGTCCCCTGTCATTCTCTGGCTTTGGTTTGCTCGCCTGACCTGTGCTTTGATCTTAGGACCCGGCCATTTCCGGAAACGAGACCCAGGACTACCTTGCGTTCACTCGGGGTGTGGAGGGTGACGTCTTCATCAGAGCCCCGGCTGGCGGAGGCATCGTCTGGGGAAAGGTCTGATCCATCCCGAGTGGCGACCCGCCAGTCCCCAGGCTGGGGATGGGCAAGTGTTAGGGGGTTCGTGCGTATTGTTTTCTGGCCTGTTCCATGCGGGATCTGAGGTCAGATGCTCACATGTGCTCCATATCTGTTAACACAGTTAAAGAATTTTTAAGGAATGTAGGTGCATTTGTGGGATCCACTTTTCTCTAGATCAGTCCTACATGAAAGTCAAAGCATTATCACCCCTAAGACCGTGGTTTGTAGTGTCTTAAGAAATACTGTGTAAGAAATTATCTAGTGCACCCCTTTTGAGCAATTTTCTCTCCACAGGTCTGGCCCGATTTTCCCGACGTCGTGGTAAATGGGTCTCTGGACTGGGAGAGCCAGGTGGAGGTAAAGCGGCCTTTGTGGGTGGGAGAAGTCGGGGTTACCGGGGAAGTGCAGCCATACTCAGCACGCTGGGCAGCCCCATGTCATGGGCAAGAGTGTGGACACACTTAAGGAATATGTCCTGTGTGGTCATCTCTGTGCCAGTTACTTTCCATGTAATATTTCACTCCCAATTGAGATGTTATTATCCTCAGTATAACCGAGACTCAGAGAGCTTACCTTTCTAGTCTCGGTTTTAGGTGACAGTGTTGAGGCTTTGAGATTCCAAAGACCCATGAAATTTCCACTGGATGATGCCTCAAGGAATTTATCTTCTCTCAAAATCAGTAAATTTATTTGTTGTCCTTTTTGTTGTTGTTATTGCCTTGAGTATCCCTTCTATTTATTTTTTATTTTTTATTTTTTTGAGTATCCCTGTTAAACAGACTCTCCCTCTGCCTGTCTTTAGTGATTGGGCCTTTTTCTCTGTGCCTCCTTTTCCTGGGGACGAACCCTCCTTCCTTTCTTGGGGTTCTCAGCTTTGCTCTTACCTCCCAGTTTCCCGGCTTAGTGAAATCTCACTGTCTCCCAGGAACAGGTTCCCACTTGTAATGAATCTCAGATAAGGAGTCAAGGGAGAGGACAAGCTTCCCATTTTCCCTATTGCTTCTCACAGATCACTTGAAGTTTGGTGGTCCCGATGCTTGCAGGAATCTGCCAGGCCAGAGAAGTTCAGGGTTACGGGCTCCTTGACTTTCATTTACATTCTTCTTAGTATATGCCCACTAGCTTAGTTGAAATATAATTGACAAATACAATTTTATATATTTAAAGTGTACCATGTGATGATTTGATATACGTACACATCGTGAAACGATTACCACAGTTAAGTTGACGAATCTGTCTCCTCGTATCATATCACCATTTGTGTGTATGTGTGTGTGTGGCGGGGGGGGGGGGGCATGTGAGAATACTTGAAATCTACTCTCTTCGTAACTTGTAACTGTATGACACAGTGTTATGAACCATAGTCGCCATGCTGTACATTACATCCCGAGAACTTATTCATCTCACAAATGAAGGCTCGTACCCTTTTACCAGCATTTTCCCATTTCCCCCACTGCCTGGCTCCTGGTAACCACCATCCTACTGTCTGCTCCTATGAGTTCAACTTATTTTTAAGAATCTACATATAAATGAGATCATACAGTATTTGTCTTTCTCTGTCTGGCTTATTTTACTTAGCATAATGTCTTCTAAGTTCATCCAGGTAGTCACAAATGGCAAGATTTTCTTCTTTATAGCTGAATATTCTTTGTGTGTGTGTGTGCATATATGTGTGTATCATATTTTCTTTATCCATTCATTTGTCGATGGACACTTAGATTGTTTCCATATCTTAGCTATCATGAAATAGTCCGACAATGAAAACAGGAGTGCAGAGGTATCTCTTCAAGATCATTGATTTTGTTTCCTTCAGGATATATGTTCAGAAGTGGAATTGCTTGATCATATGGTAGCTCTACTTCACTTTTTTCAGGAACCTCCATACTGTTTTCTGTAGTGGCTGTGCCAATTTACATTCTCACCAGCAGGGTACGAGGGTTCACTTCAATCCACATTCTCACTAACACTTGTAATCTCTTGTCTTTCTGACAAAAGCTATCCTAATGGGTGTGAGATAATATTCCATTGTTATTTTGGTTTGCATTTCCTTAATGATTAGTGATGTTGAGTATCTTCTCATGTACCTCTTGGCCATTTATATGTCTCCTTTGGAAATGTGTCTATTCAGGTCCTTTATCTATCTTTTAAGCAGTTTATTATTATTATTTTTTAAATGATCAGACATTGCTGATATTGATCTGTTTATTCTAATCCTCCATCTCCTTCCCCTCCCCCATATTTTCCAACTTACTTGATCTGGAGATCTCCATTTTTCAGTAAAAGGTTCTCTTCTTCTTTTATGTTTCTACTTCTATTTTTTTTAACCAAAAAAGGCATTCATAGCATGCCTCCCTCTCATAAGATTCTCCTGAAGTGGCTCACTACTCTTTCATCTCTCTGTGAGCCAAACCCTGTGTACTGATCTGTTTCTGTTTTCTTCTTTGTGTTCCTTCTTTGCCTTCTATCCAGACGTATGGTTTTCTCCTTGCCTTTTGTCTCTTTATGTAAGAGCTGGAGGTTCCCTAGACCAAGTCTCCTTTCTGTTGTCCCCCCTGCCCTTGCCCCCAGCATTATTTTTAACTCTTATATCGAGCTCATGAACATACAGGAACCTATTTGCTGAGATGTACAAAGGACCATAAAGTTCCATCATAAGCAGCATGGCCTGTATAGAAATGTGTGAATATTTGCTGCTGCTAAGTCGTGTGAGTTCACAGTTACGCACTGAGGTTTTACTTTATGCCAGGTTCTAAGCTAAGCACTGTGGGGGAATACAGAGATTGGCAGAAGAACATTAAACAAGGTCCTTGCTCTCAGAAATATAGTTACAATACAGTTAAGGAGTTATACCATGGGCCTATTTTCAAGGTTAAAATAAAGACATGACTTTTATTATCTGAGGAAATCAAAGGGAGGAGGAGTTGAAATTAAGGAGTTCTCCTTAAGTCCTCCCAATTTCCTTGACACACAACAACAGTTTTCAAGTGGTCCTGAAACCATGGAGAACACAGATGCCTAGTAGTCTAATACAACAAAACGGAGCCTTACCTCTCACTACCTTTCTCTCGTGGGAATGAGAGAGGAGAGGATCACCAAGGTGTTTCTGTCCAGACCGTTGACAAGACATCTGACGTCTGCCCCTTTCAGGATGCAGTTTCTCCCTGGTTCATGCTTCGTCTTTGAGGAGTGTTAGGAAATTGCAGGATGGAAGTAACGCTTGGGCATCTGATACATGCGATAATGATCCACCGTTTGTGTGGATATGGAGAGGAAATCAAAGTAATGCATGAGTTAAACTCTCAGTAAAGCTTGTTTGCTGTCTATTTGAGACAAATAAACTATATTGAATTTTTACAGCAATACCGAGCTTACGTGGCCTTCCCAGACTTTTTCCGTAATTCAACTGCCACCTGGTGGAAGAGGGAGTTGAGAGAACTATACACCAATCCCTGGGAGCCGGAGAAGAGTTTGAAGTTTGATGGCATATGGATTGTGAGTGTGTGCGTTTGTGTCTGTGTGCATGTGGACAGGTGTGTGTCCATCTGTGTGTGTCTAAGCATATCTGTCACTGACCTTTAATCAAGAGAGATAATAATCGCCCTAGAAAGACTTTGGATATATCATACAGACTGCACTTTCTCCTCTCAGGAGACCTTGTACTTTTTACTTCATGTTCCTGCTATAAAACCCCAAGGGGATTACTAGGAATTTCTTGGAACTGAGCCTTGCTCCACGCCCTGAGGGGGACTTTTTAAATGCTCCACGCCCTGAGGGGGACTTTTTAAATGCTCCTCCAGCCCGTCATTCTGCAGGGCTTACCTGATCATTCCAGTCAGTTCTCAGCTGGATTTGATGAGTCTCCCTGGGTGGTGAACAATTTATTTCTCACTTACTGCTCTCTGAGTTGACAGCATGTAATTAACGTTCAAAAGTCATCTATGTCTGTGTTTGACTTTCTAGGATATGAATGAACCGGCAAGTTTTGTGAATGGGGCAGTTCCTCCAGGCTGCAAGGATGCCACCCTGAACCGCCCCCCCTACATGCCGTGTAAGGACCCGGGCAGCCTCTGCCTGCAGAACTGTGGCCACAGGGAGCGACCCCTGCAAGAGCCCCAGGGCCAGGGGTTTGTCCTGACCTCTCAGGGCCCATCCTCTGTGGTGCTTTGGGTTTTGGGGGGGGACAAAGACAAACACACTTCAAGCACTTTACCCACTCGGGTGTGTGCAAGTCACTGGCCCCCTAGGGTGGATTTCTCAAATTTGTTCAGAAAACATTTAATGATAGTTATGTCTCCAGAGGGTTCTGCAGCTAATTCCTTACCTGTTTGGGCTTCTGCTAATTCCCCCACGGGACTTCGCTGATCAGTGGAGGGAAGGCAGTGGCTTCCCCTCATCATGGAGTCGAAGGACTTTGGCTTTTACACTTGTGTTCACATCTTGGCTCCAGAAATGATCTCTCTGTGAATTGTGCGACCTTCAACAGATGACTGGACGTTTACAAATCTCAGTTTTTTTTAAAGGAGGATAATGATATCTTCTTCCTAGGATTATGATGAGAAGTACATGAAATAATTAACACGTTGAAAGCCTAGGCCGGAGCCTGTCACATCGCGTTTGACAACTCCGTGTGCTTCCCCATGCCGCTGGCTTTCTCCTGGAGACCACCCCCCCCCCATTGAAAACACCTGTGGGCACCAGCGCAGCTCACAGAGCTGAGCACGTCCCCAAGGGAAGGCGAGGGAATCGAGTTAGTCTTACGATCCAGAGTCCAAGCCCTTGAACAGAGGTGAGGGATAAACAGGATCGGAAGTGGCTTTCACGTCACTTGATCTTCCCCCTCAGATCTGGAGTCCAGGGACAAGGGTCTGAGCAGCAAGACCCTGTGCATGGAGAGCGAGCAGATCCTGGCGGACGGCTCCCGGGTGCGGCACTACGACGTGCACAGCCTGTACGGGTGGTCCCAGACGCGGCCCACCTACGAGTGAGTCGTCCTCTCCCTCCTCCCGTCACACGACCCGCAGAAACGGCCGGTGGCTCCTGAAGCGACCCTGCTTGTCCTCTCTTTTCCTTCTTCCAAGGGTTCAGCAGATTTTAATTACAGCTCTGTAGCAGTTCTTATTTATTAAATAAACACTCATGACCAAGGAGCCGCCGGGCCCCGTGATACCGGTTAACAGGGCAGGTTTAGGCCAGGCCTGGTCCTGCCAGTGAGACTCGTAGCCCAGTGGAGGAGACACAGGCCGTTGTCACGCGGTGCAGCTGCTACTGTAACAACTCGACTTACACGAGGCAAAGGGAGTGCAGAGGACTGGACAGTGCCTTATTTTAAAAGCCACTCATCTCTTTGGGGATTATTTTTTCTTTTTTGGTCATTCTTGTTGGGTAGTCAACGGGCGCTCTACTGAATTAGCGCTGTCCCATTTTGTGAGCCTCATCAATGAATAAGAATTACCCTAAGGAAAACCTTATAAAGAACGTCACCTTCTTCCTCCCCAAATATATAAAACTAAGTACTGAGTAAATACACAGTAAGATTTGGTGATCATTTATTATTCTTAGGTGACCCAGTGAGTTTGTCACATGGTGAAGTTCGTTGTAAAACACTGTAAACATTCTAAAAGTATAACTGTTATTATTCCGTACATCATCTGGGGTCATTCGGTAGGGACCTCACTGCAGCTCAGATTTCCATATTCCCTCCAGTAACACAGGAAACATTTTGTCACCATGCCCTAAGACCAAACGTTCTGGGAAGTGAAGCTCTGTGGCTTTTCCTCCCCTGTCCTCATCTCAGTCACCTTCTTGTTCCCTTCCAACCAGAGCTGTGCAGGAGGTGACAGGACAGCGAGGGGTCATCATCACCCGCTCCACATTCCCCTCTTCTGGCCGCTGGGGAGGACACTGGCTGGGAGACAACACGGCCGCGTGGGACCAGCTGAGGAAATCTATCATTGGTGTGTGGGCTTAACCCCGGGGGCTTCTGCTGCTGGGGAAGGGAGGCGGGCGCTCGATAAAGGGTTCGCCGTGGAGTGGGGAGGAAGCAAGTCACAAGTGGCTTGTCTCACACAGCTGTGGTTCTCATTGCAGGCATGATGGAGTTCAGCCTCTTTGGCATATCCTATGTAAGTGTCCCTTAGATCTCTCCTAATCCCCAAGCGGATGATGAGAGCTCTCAGAAACCTTCAACGGGCTTATCTTATTCCACCTTGTTTCAGACTGGAGCAGATATTTGCGGGTTCTTTCAAGATGCTGAATATGAGATGTGTGTTCGCTGGATGCAACTGGGGGCCTTCTACCCCTTTGCGAGGAACCACAACAGCATTGGAACAAGGGTAGGACAAGGGTGGCACTAGGAACGCACCCTCCAATTTTGATCTATAATTAAGGCAGTAAATATTCCATAGGCGCATCTTTAAAATCATTAAACCCTCATGTTTCTTCTTTTTGATACACTTATATACTGTGAAATAATTACTACGGCAGGGTTGGTTAACACCTCCGTCACCTCAGGTAATTATCATTTCTTTTTTGCGGTGGGGCATTGAATATCTACTCTCTTAGCAACTTTCAGATATACAATACAGTATTGTTAACTATACTCACCATGCTGTACATTACATCCCCAGATCATATTTGCCTTATAACTAAGAGTTTGTATCTTTTGACTGACATCTCCATATTTCCCTTAGCCCTCAGCTCCAGGTAGCCACCATGCTACTCTTTCTATGAGTTCCACTTTTTAAGATTCCTTTTTAGATTCCTGTATTTTCGAGAAATGTGGTCACACAGTATTTGTCTTTCTCTGTCTGACTTATTTCATTTAGCACAATGCCATAAAGCTCCTTCCAGGTTGCTGAAAATGGCAAAATTTCCTTCTCTCTGTTGCTGAAAAATAGTCCATCGTGTATATACCACATCTTCATTCACTCATCCAGCCATGGACATTTAGGTTATTTCCATATCTTGGCTATCATGACTAGTGCTACAGTGAACATGGAGGTGCAGATATCTCTTTAGAAGAAAAATTTTATTGCCTTCAGTTATATACCCAGAAGTGGAATTAACGGATCATATGGTAGTTCTATTTTTAATATTTTGAGGAACCTCCATACTCTTTTCCATAGCGGTTATACCAGTTTACATTCCCACTGTCGGTACACAGGGGTTCTCTTTTCTCCACATCCTCACCAACACTCATTTTATTTTGTCTTTTTGGTAGCCATTCCAACAGGTGTGAGGTGATATTACATTACCTGATTTGTGTTTTCCTGATGATTAATGGCGTTGAGCATTTTTTATCTACCTGTTGGCCAGTTGTATGTCTCCTTTGGAGACTAGAAATCAGTAACTAGGAGGAAAATTGGAAAATTCACCAATATCTGCAAATTAAACAACCAGTGGATCAAAAGAGAAATCAAAAGTGAAATCAAAAAATATTTCGGAACAAATGAAAATGGAAATACAACATACTAAAACTTATGGGTTTACACCTCAGGAAACTACAAAAAGAGTAAAATTAGCCAAGAAAGGAAATAACAAAGATCAGAGCAGAAATAAATGAAATAGAGACCAGGAAAGCAATAGGAAGGGTCAGCAAAACTAAGCTGTTTCTTTGAAAAGAAGCAAAATGGGCAAACTGTTAGCCGGACTTCCTAAGGAAAAAAAGAGAGATGTCTCAAATGAGTAAAATTATAAATGAAAAAGGAGACATGATAGCTGATACCACAAAAATACAAAGGATCACAAGAGACAACTATGAACAATTGTATGCCAGCAAATTACACAACTTGAAGAAATGCATAAATTCCTAAAAACATACAATCTAGCAAGACTGACTTATGAGGAAATAGAATATTCTGAACTGACCAGTAGTAAATAAGAAGATTGAATCAGTAATTAAAAATCTTCCTTCATGATAAAGCCCAGGGCCAGATGATTTTCTTGATGATTTCTGTTAAACATTTAAAGAAGAATTAATGCTAATCCTCAAACTCTTCCCAAAAAATTGAAGAGGAAAGAACACTCCCAAACTCATTTCATAGGACCAGCATTACCCTGATTCTAAAGCCAGATGTGGACACTATAAGAAAACTACAGGCCAATATCCCTGATGAATAGAGAAACAGAAATTCTCAACACAATATTAGCACGGTAAATTCGACAGCACACTGAAAGAAACATACGCCATGATCAATAGGGATTTAACCTTGGGATGCAAGAGTAGTTCAACATGCACACATTAATAAATGTAATATGCCATATTAATAGATCAAAAGATAAAAATCATACGATCATCTCAGTAGGTACAGTAAAAACATTTGACAAAATACAACAATCATGATAAAAACTCTCAAAAAATTGGGCATAGAGGGAATGTAGCTCAACATAATGAAGGCCATATAAGACAAGCCTACAGCTTACATCACACTCAATAGTGACATTTGAAAGCTTTTCCTGTAAAGTCATGACTGAGACAAAGGTTTCTATTCCCAATACTCCTGCTCAACATAGTGCTGGAAGTCCTAACCAGAGCAATCAGATATGAAAAAGAAATAAAGCCGTTCAAGTCAGAAAGAAGTGAATTGTCTCTGTTTACAGCTTATATGATGTTATATATAGAAAATTCTAAAGCTGTCACCAAAAAACTATTAGAACTAATCAATGAATTCAGTAAAGTTACAGGGTACAAAATCAACTTAGAGAAATAAGTTTTTATATACTAACAACAAAATATGTGAAAAAGAAATAAAACAATCTCATTCACAACAGCACTGACAGGCAGTACAATACTTAAGAATAAATTTAACCAGTGAGGCAAAAGACCTGTACACTAAAAACAATAAGACATTGATGAAAGGAAGTGGAGAAGACACAAATAGATTTCATGTTCATGGATCAGAGTAACTACTATCCTGAGAATATCCAAACTACCCCAAGCCATTTATATAGTCAGTGCAATCTCTATCAAAATTGCAATGAATTTTTTCACAAATATAGAAAATAACAGTTCTTAAATTATTGTGGAACCAAAAAAGATTTCTAATAGCCAAAGCAATCATAAAAAAGAAGAACAAATTTGGAGGCATTACGCTTTCTGACATCAAACTATATTACAAAGCTATAGTCATCGAACTAGTATGGTACTAGCATAAAAATAGACACATAGACCAATTGAGAATTGAGAGCTCAGAAATAAAACCTTGCATGTACTGTCAACTAACATCTGACAAGGGAGCCAAGAATAATCAATGGGTAAAGGATAATCTCTTCAATAAACGGTGTTGAGCAAACATGCAGAAAAATGAAATAGGTCCTCTATCTTATACCACTTATGAAAATTAACTCAGAATGGATTAATGATTTAATCATAAGACCTGAAACTGTAAAACTCCTAGAAGAAAACACAGGGGAAAAGTTCCTTGGCATTGCTCTTGGTAATGAATTTTTTTAACAGAAGCAACAAAAGCAAAAATAAATGAATGGGACTACATTAAACTAAAAAGCTGCTGCACAGCTGAAGACACAATAAAAAAAAAAAATGAAAAGGCACCCTATATAAAAGGAGGAAATATATGCAAACCATTTATCTGATGAGTGGTTAATCTCCAAAATAAGTAAGGCACTCACACAACTCAACAACAACAACAACAACAACAAAAAACAAGCAATCTCATTAAAAACTGGGCAGTAGAACTAATACACATTTTTGTAAAGAAGACACACAAATGGCCAATAGCTACATGAAAAGATTTTTATGTTTCAATGAACCATCTTCTTCAGAGTTCTTTAAATTATTCTTTTCATTTTGGCAGCGGTATTATACCAAATATATCCTCCAAAAAAATCTCTTATGGGGGAAATTTTATCAGCTGCCCTGGGACAGCTTCAGTGATTTCTTTTGGTCTAGTAAGAGTATGTTCTGAGTCTCATCGGTAATCCCCTTTGATTTAGTTATATGTGATTTTCATTTGTAATAAACATTCAGGGACCTCAAGTCCCCCAGCTCCCCCAAGGTGACCTCTGAAACTCCTCTTTTTCTGCTTTAGAGGCAAGACCCTGTGTCCTGGGATGAGGCCTTCGTGAATATCTCCAGAAGTGTCCTGCAGACCAGATACGCCCTCTTGCCGTATCTCTACACCCTCATGCACGTGGCGCACACGGAGGGCAGTACCGTCGTGCGGCCTCTTCTCCACGAGTGAGCGTCCAGCCAGAATCCCAAAGATGGAGGGATAATTTATTCTGTATGGTATTAGCTGAAGAGAACATTTCTCCCAAATTAAACTAAAGACACGATTGCCCTTTGCTGTAAGCTCTCTGGGCACATACCATATGTTATAACTCCTCTTAGCTCAGCGTCAGTGAGACCCTGGGTCTTTGATAAGAGTCTATTTAATCAAAAATATTTTTCCCCCCAAATAATACAATGTAACACAGAATAATTTCTTTCTAGTTTGGGCGTGCGAAGACCTACATATCTCTTATAGCAACTCAGATCACAAGGCATTCCAGGGGGAGATTTGAGAGATGAAGGCCATCCTTGCATTTAGGATGTGCCATGGTTAAGAAACGTGGAGATATTTATAAGCGAGAGCATGTCTAAATCCAGTCATATGTGGAGTGTGAAGAACATGACATGTGAAAAGTGAATGCATATCTGATTACCTAGGAAAGGGTAAAGGATGGCATAGAACGTAGCTGGACTTCTGACTTGGGTCTGAACCTGAGGAGTTTCTTTGAGGGCTTAGTCGGGGGCCCCATTGGAGTTCTGATTGTGGTTCCTTGGTTTGCCTTTTCAGGTTTGTGTCGGACCAGGTGACCTGGGATGTAGACAGTCAGTTCCTGCTGGGCCCAGCCTTCCTGGTCAGCCCTGTGCTGGAACCTGTGAGTATGGAGGCCTCTGACGAGTAGAGGACCTCAGTCATGAGGCCTGGGGAACAGGAAAAGGGGAAGAGGCCAGGTCCTGTAGGGGCAGTAGGGGTACTGAGGGGTGGTTTTTCATTTTGCACCTGTCTCTTCCTCTCTCTCTGAGCTGAAGTCCTTCACTTAGGTGTTCTGGTTGGTCCTCAGCTCCATCATCTTTAAAATCATCGTAACAGATTCTGATTCCTAGGACAATCAAGAAGGAAAAAAAAAACAAAAAACTTATGATATTCTTTAAGATTCAATTATTCATTAACTGAAATTAGGAGCATGGCCCAGGTGGGGGCAGTACTGTAAAGAATTCATTACACCCCTCTGTCAGCATTAAAACAACACTTTTCAGAAGGTTCGTTTGGAGCAATGTGTATAACCTTGTTGTTGGTGGTTAGCCCTTCCCTTCTATAAGGGGTCCTCAGGCAGCAAAAGCCATCTCTTTACTTTTTCTGTCGATAATTAGGCTTCTGATTAAAACACAGGTTAATTGCATTCTCCCCCAAACTTATTGAACTAATCATACTCTCTGAAGTATTGGCACCATAAAGCCTACAAAATTTTCTTCTGCCCCAGACTCAGCCTCATTTTCTCTTTTAAGAGAGTGTGGGACAAGTCTATAAGCAAATGATGGTTTTTTCCCCCCCGAATTTCTGTATCCCAAAAGGCTTCACAGAACCTACCATTTTGGTGCAGGCAAATCTCCCCTGTTTAAGAAGTGGGGAGGAAAGGAAGGTTTCCCAACAATAGTATTGGCCTCGAGAGAGATGAAGAATGTGGGTTGAAGGCCGTCGCTGTTTTAACCAAATGGGTTACTTTGCCTTAGATGACAGAGCCCACTGCCCATGACATTTTTGTGTTTAATTTTAGAATGCCAGAAACGTCACTGCATATTTCCCCAGAGCCCGCTGGTACGATTTCTACACGGTGAGTGTCTCCGATTGTTTATGCAGCCGGGAAAACGGTTACGTGCACAGGATCTAGAATCTGACAGACCTCTGGTCACATTCTGTCTCTGTAACCCGCTTGATGTGTGACCTTGCGCCCGTCCCTTCTAACCATGTAGTCTCAGGTTTATCACCTCTAAATGGACTGAGTTTATAAGTATAGGGGCCTCTTCCTCGCTATCTTTTTTCCCCATATCTTCTTCTATAGCATAGATGCTCAAAGAAGAGTCGTTGAATGTCATTTCCCAAGGGTTGCAGGGTCTTAGGCCGTGTGTGAAATGGAGGCATGAGGCCCAACCCCGTGTCCCAGAGCAAACGCATTTAGAGATGTGGCTGAAAACATATCATTCTCCGTCACGGAGCAAACATTTCTGGGCTAGTCTGAGCCCCAGAATCTCATCTGGGAAAACAGGGTCTTCCAAAGCAGCTGCAGGGCAGTATTGTTGAGGACGAATCAAAGGGAATGTCCCTCTCCCTCTAACTAGGCCTCCTCCTCTGATCTTCCTGAGGAGAACAAAGCAGAGGCATGGACCACAGTGAAAGGATGATGAGAGGGCACGAGGCAGGGCTGCTGGCCCCTTCAGCTGGGGACTTGCAGTGGGATTACGTCACCATATTAACATTCTTCATATTTTGTACTTGATCCCACTGACAGTTAATAGAAGTACCAGTGAAAGATGCTCTTTCTTTTTTTCATATTTGAAGAGGAGAAGAGGAAGGATGTTTTATAAATGTTAGCGAAAGCACGGAACATACTTGGACTTGGTAAAGAGAATGGAGGCTTAGGCTCTCCACATGGAGCAAAGGATTCAAGCAGATTCTGTTTTGAACTGGGTTTCTTTGTTGTCACACAGGTTACTAACTGCATGCTTAAGTAAGGCCAGAGGTTATGTATAATTCATGTCATTCCTGTTTCTGGGATTAGCCTAAATTTCCCCCTTGTCTATTCAAGAGAGCATATGCTGGCATGTGCTTGACCCCCACCATCACCCAGCAGTTATCTGAATTTCTAGCCAGAGAAGACACTTAATACAAGAATCCTTATATATAAGGTGGCAAAATTTCAGAAACAATTTACATTTCCAATAGCACTCGATGAGGGTGTTCATCTCCTAAAATCGGTTTTGACTATTTTTTTTAAAATTTTTATGTTCATCTTATTGAGCTATATACTTATTATTTGTATACTTTGATCGAAAAGGTAACTAGAAAAGTCATATTCCTCAGAGATATAAGAACATATTATTACTTAAAATAAGAAAGCATACTATAAACAGGCATGCTCACAAAAACAATCTTTAGACATTAAAAGCATGAAGCAGATATATAAAATTTTGTTTAGAAAGATTATAAAATATAATCTAGGAAATTATCCAGAAAGTAGCACAAAAAGGCATAGATGGAAAGCAGAAGAGAAAAAAAGGAAGCCCTACTTAGCTTTATAGCCACCACTTTTGCATAGTTTCTTTGCTGCTTGTCCAGTGGAACTTGGGAATTCGCCAGCACCTTGAGCGAAGGATGGGGGAAGAATGTAAAGTTCCTGTCTCAGCGGTTCCCATTCCTCAGGCCCCACGACTCCTCATATCACAGCCGCCTTGAGGGCTGTGAACCCCCACCCCCCGCACTACCCCTCCTGTGCTCACCTGACTCCCAGAAGCAACAAGTCACCCCCCGCCGCTCGGCCTTTAGACCACACTTCTTTCATGAAATGGCAGGTGCCTTGATGCAGAACGGTTTGAAGTGCTACTGGTGCCTAGTTGATAGACGCTGGTTAACATCCAAAAAACACAGGGCAGCCCCCACAGCAAAGAATCCATCTGGCCCTAAATGTTCATGGTGCTGAAGCTGAGACGCCCCCTCTCCCAGCTGGAAAACGTGGACGACTGGTATCTTAGGAACTGAGGGTCGTGTCTCAGGGCAAAAGAACACTTCTCCCTGTCACACGTGAGGCAGGGTACAGGTGTGAAACACCGAGGAAAATGTAGTTTAAGATAAGGATTTGTAAGCCAGTCAGCTTGCTCTAATCTTTTCCATGAAGTCAGTGTCAAGGGCGTGAGTTAAATCGGTGGATGGGGTGGGGCAGTAAAGGGAGACGGAGACAAGTCAAGACAAAGTGGAAGAGAAGCTCTAGAAATGTCATTGTAGGGAGCCAGTCTGGAGCCAGCAGGAAATGAATGAAAGGGCTGTCCAACCTCCCGTCACGGCGCCCTGAGACGCAGAGGCAGGACGTGGCGTCAGAGCCACGCTGTGATCTCGTGCGGCGTGTACCATGGAAACCCCGCAAGGCAAGGACCCCAGTCAGACGGGCTGGCAGCGACGCAGGATTCCACACCCGCGCCGGGCGAGTGTGGGGAAGCGTAAGAATAGCCCCGTGCCGGAGGGTCACAGTCAGCGAGTTCAAAAGAGGGGACACGGCGTCCGGCAAATGCGTCGTCTAGCACGCGTTCTCTCCCTCATCGTCTCTTACCTTTCCTTGGCCCACAGGGTGTGGACATTAAAGCAAGGGGAGAGTGGAAGTCTTTGCCAGCCCCTCTTGACCACATTAATCTCCACGTCCGTGGGGGCTACGTCCTGCCCTGGCAAGAGCCTGCACAGAACACCCACTTCAGGTGCGTGACAAGCCAGTTAGCCCAGGTCCTGGTGAAGCCCCCCAAGCTGTAAGCAGCCTCCTTGGTCCCCAAAGCAACTTTACTAAACATTTTTGTTGCTTTGTTTGTTTGCTTGTGTTTTCATCTTTTTCAGACTTTGTGCCATTTTATTTATTTTTATTTATTTATTTTGCATTTTTTTTTTAAATTTAATTTTATTAGTTTCAAGTACACAGTTCATTGGCTAGGCATTTATATAGTTTATGAAACGATCCCCCTGATTGCTCTTTCTCTCCTCTGGCTCTCCACCTAGCCATTGCATTAATGCTGACTGCATTCCCTGTGTTGTGCTCCCGGTTATTAATGACTATTTTAGATCTAAATGGGTGAGATGCTAGGTCTAATTAGTGGTATTTGAAATGGAAGTCAAATAAGAGCAACCATGGTTCAAACTAGTTTTAGATGACTGGGTCTCACCTGACTCTTCACTAAGAAAACGATCGCTGAGAAATTGTGTAAGCCATAATGCAACTGATGCCTGAGGCTGAGTTTCTTCATATGCAGATTTTAAAATTCCAGATCAGTCTGTATAATAATCATAGCTAGCATCAAATGAATGCTCTGTGCCTAGAACTAAAATAATATAGAGATTTCTATTTGGAAATTATCTGTTTTTGTAATAAAAAGAAAAAATAAACCCTATGGCATAAGTGCTATTATTATCTCCATTTTACAGATGAGCAAACAGAGGCTTTGAGAGACTAAGTGATTAACTCAGAGTCACGCAGTCAGTAAGTAGCTAAGCAAGGACTAAAATCCTCATCTGTCTGATGTCAAACTAAAATTATTAGAGCCCTACTCATTTGAGTCCAAAAGTTGAGTTAAAAACTGAAGAACTTAGGACATTTGTAAGCAGAAATCATTGTGCACGTGTTGGGAAAGTTAGATCATGAAAGAGGAAAAGTCACATGGGACTTTCCTTATGACGGAGAAAGGAAGGAATCCAATGACATTGCTTGTAGTTTCTGGTAGAGCTTGTAGAACCTGAAAGGAAAATTCCCTTTGATTCATTCATTAATTCACACATTCCTGATATGAAGTCATATAGCTAATGAAGACAGAACTAGGACTAGATCACAGGTCTCTTGAATCTTTGCAGCATGTAGGACTTCCTTTACATTTTTATGAAAAAACTCTGTGGCTGTGGCTTGGTTTTTAGCTAATGCCTCTCCCCCTCTCCACTACAGCCGCCAGAAATTCCTAGGCTTCAAGGTGGCCTTGGACGATGAGGGGACTGCTACAGGTTGGCTTTTCTGGGATGACGGGCAAAGCATTGGTGAGTAAGAGTAGCCTCGGATTCATATCGATACCTCGGACTAGGTTCTCGAATCTCTTATAGGCCTGTTCTTTCCTTTTCCATGTTAAAGCAATTTTACATTTTTAAAATATAGTCAGTTGTTACTTTGAAGCAAATAATGCATAGTGTACTTGATACTCAAGACCTAATGTAAATGGTCTGAATCTCTCAGCATTATCCACTGTCCTAATCCATGATGAAAGACAGCAGTATGGAAACCATAGGGAAAGTTTCTTTTTAACCAAGTATGGTTTATGTTCAAGGGCACATTCCCGAATTACCTGGTTTATTGTCCCAGTGAGACAGACAATGCCTGTATCAACTGTGCTATTTCTTTGGGGGGAATTTTCCATTAGGAGTTGACCGGAATTGGTGAACTCTCAGGAGGATGGCTCAAGTATCATTAGCTACTTCCAGGCCGGTGCTGTCCAGTGGAACCTTCTACAGAGATACTGTCCTGTATCTCTGTTGCCCGATACAGTAGCCACTGGGTGGCCATTGAGCACTTGAAATTTGACCAGTACATCTGAAGAAGTGAATTTTTAATTTTATTTGATTTTAATTAATTCTAGTTTAAATAGCTACATTTCACTAGCTATAGTTGTAGAGTTCAGCCGAGGCCCTCTGATGGAGTGAGTGGTAAGCAAATTAGAAAGAGAGGAACCAGCAGGGAAGAGTGATAAAGCCA
This sequence comes from Eidolon dupreanum, assembly GCA_028627145.1. NCBI lineage: Eukaryota > Metazoa > Chordata > Mammalia > Chiroptera > Pteropodidae > Eidolon > Eidolon dupreanum. Next base: position 68,343,958 of record CM053514.1, read on the forward strand.
CAGGGCGGGG
>CM053514.1:68344467-68389467 GCA_028627145.1 Eidolon dupreanum
AGATAGATAGATAGATAGATAGATAGATAGATAGATACACACACATACATACACACATACATATATTTGTGTATATATGCTTAACATATAACATATATATACTTAAAATTATTCAAATGGAATATATATATATTCCCATATACTTTACACAAATTTTATACACATATATATAATATATATATAATATATATATGTAAAAAGTTTGAAAATTAATACACCGGATCAGCAACTTTCAAATGTTCTGGTCCCAGGACTGCTTTATACTCTTAAAACTTATTGAGGATTCTAAGAGCTTTGTTTATGGTGTTATAACTATTGACATTTGTCTTATTAAAAGTTAAAATATGTATGTTTTCCAAAGCAGAAATCAGTCAGAAGATATACATTTTTGGAAATCTCTTTGAAATCTGGCTTAATAGAAAAACCGAATTCTCACATCTGCTTCCACATTCAGCCTTTTGTGATAGCACATGTTATGTAGCTTCTGGAAACTCCACTGTATGCTCATGAGAGAGAAAGTACGAAAGGCAAATATGAAAATAGTTTTAGCTCACAAACCTCCTGAAAGGTCACAGGACCTCCCAGAGCACACAATTGGTGAATCACTGCACACGGGAACACATCCCTTTGTGACTGCCTCAGGGCAGCCCCTGCAAAGTGGGCCTACACTTATCAGCCCTGGCCAGCTATTAGGGGAAAGGTTGGGTTCTTTTTGACAATACTCTTCCTTCTCCAGGTCACTTAATTTCATTTTATCTCTTTGTACGTGTGCCAAGCTGCAAAAATAACAATCTAAACCCTTTTATATCTTAAGGAGAAAGATATTTATTCATTTTCTTATGAAAAGCATCATTTTATAACATTAATTATCATAAGTATCTACAAAAACAAGGTCATGTTGGCCTTAGCAGATATGGTCTGGGTGTCACCATTTCCTTCTTGTCATTGCAGCAATGTCATTGAGAGTTTTCTGTCTGGCCTTGGAGGGTGGTGCTCTGAAAGTTAAGGGTCAACATATCCTTGTCTTCTGACCCAATGATTCCAGCCATCTGCTTGCTTTGACCACATTATGAGTTCTGCCAAGAGCTAACTCCACCATGTCTTCTTACTAATAAACCAGTAGAAGATACGGGGTCATATGCTTGTCTCTTCCTTTTAGAATACCTCTGTTACTTTTTCATTGGTCAACGCAAGGATGTGACCCAATATCTTTCAGTTGCTAATTAGCAAGAAGGAATGGCAAAGTTAGCTATTTTCCATACCTTAAGAATCAGGTTGTAGCTGGGCTTGTCAGTCAGCATTATCATGTGAATGATGTCACAAATGAGTACAGGATGTGGGGAGTTAACAGTGAAGTATTACAGAAACAATAGAAAGAGCTTATGTAATAATAAATCTCCTATCTTGATCTTCCGCCAAGATGTCCTAATTTGAAATGAGATCCAGGTACATTTTCCCCTAACAAAGGCTCTCTTGTACCAGAGCAAAAGATAAGGTGGATGTGTCATTCTAGGAGGTCATAAAGGCAGAAACAAGTCTCTCTCTCTCCCCCTCCCTTTCCCTCCCCTCCACATCCCTCCCAATTCCTCCCATCCCCTTCCCTTTATCTCTCTGCATACTTGCCACACACTGAGCATTTGAAGCAAATATGCACTACTATGGGTACTATATTACTTATGAATCATAGATGCCATAAAGATGGCATGCCAGCATATATTGCTATATATATAATATCCAACATATAATGTATACCTTCGTATATTGCTGATGGGAATATAAAATGTTGCCATCAGTTGGGAAACAGTTCTCCAGTTCTTCAAAAACTTAATGATAAAGTTACATATGATCAAGAAATTCCACTCCGAGCCATATCCCCAAGAGAATGAAACTATGTGTCCACACAAAAGCTTTGTGGATGCATATTCATAGCAGCATTGTGCATAATAGCCCCAAAGCAGAAGCTACCCAAATATATGTCAACCAATGAGTGGATAAACATGATGGGATATATCAATATAATGAATGTCATCCAGCCACAAAAAAGGAATAAAAGTACTGACATCTGCAGGCGCCTGTTACCTGCAACGACATGGATGAACTTTGAAATATTATGCCAAGTGGAAGAAGCCAGACACAAATGGCCATTTATGTGACTTGTTCAGAATAGGCAAATCCATAAAGACAGGAAGTCTTTAGTGGTTTCAAGGATGGAAGAGAGGAGAAAGGGAGGTGATCACTAACAAATATATCTTCCTTTGGGGATGATGAAAGTGTTCTGAAATTAGATAGTGACGATGGCTGCACAACTTTGTGAATATACTAAAAGCCACGGAATTGTACACTTCACAAGGGTGAATGTCATGGTACGTGCATGGCATTTCGGCTTTTTAAAACCCACATACCCTAACTTAAGAAGAAAAGAATTAATGCTATTAGTGACTCACTGAAACTGCAGGAGGGCTGGAGTGTCAGGTTCGTACTTGGAACTAGGGACGACAACTCAGTTATTCTGTGGGAGATCCCACCACCACTGCCCTTGGCACACGTCTGCCAGCCTGCAAAGCCAAGACTGAGCACAGGGTGCCGAGAGGTCTCCCATCCCTACTGCCTCTAAAATGATGTTTCTTCGCCATCCTGGATTCCACATGGCACTTCCATCTTTTCTCTGCTTTCTTCTGGATCACAGGCTGAGAACAGGCCACTTGCCTTGACCTTGGCTGAAAGGGAGACTGTAAAAGAGAATGTCTAGCCTCTTCTTCGGGGAGGCAGAATTCTCCAAGTGGGAACCTCCTTAAGTACCAGAAGGCTTTTTAAAAGATGCTGATCAGTCAGAGCGTGACAAATTTCCAGTAAAAGTGTCTTCCCACTTTAAGGTTATGTAATTTCTGTTTTAATGGTACTTTCTTATTTAAAATAATTGGTGGGAAGACTTATCTGAATTAATGAAGAGCTGTGTTACACCAAGAGAACTATGGGAGGCAAAAACAGTGAAAGGCACGATGTGATCAGCCAAGAGCTATTCATTCTTTGGCTTACTTTTCAGCAAATAGCTGTATATTTAAAAATATTTATGGATGTTGTACAGAGCGTGAAGCATAGGAGATACACGGTGAAGAAGATGGGTAAGACCTTAGCTCTGAGCTCCTTCGACTGCATACACAGATAAGCAAGTATAATATTGTGTGACAAGCAAAGTAATTGGATATGAACAGGAACTCAGGCATAACTATTAGAATAAAGCTCCGCCTTCCCTTTTATTAACAAACGAAGCTTCCTCCATGTCACAGGGAAAGAAAGCATTCCTTTCATGGTCTATCAGAAAATGCACTTCTCTAATTGCCATTAACTTTACAGAGCAATAAATCAGTCCTGGCAGAAGCCGGCTGCATCGGCCCAGTCACCTTTGCTCAGTGCTCCGTAAGGACGGCTGAGGGATAGAAGCAGCGAAGGAGATACAGTATGAGGTGAGGGCTTTCCCCCCGCGGGTGTGCTCTGAACAGGAGTGCCCCTTTCTTCTTGTGCATGTCCCTGTCCCCTCTGCTAAGTGATCTGGACAACCCATACTTTTCTTCTGGACCTGATATTTTCTTCCCTTTACATCGACTATTTGGAGTGGGGATGAGGCAGTGTATAGAGTCGCGGGCTGACTGGAGAGGAGAGGGGTGTGTGTGTGTGTGTGTGTGTGTGTGTGTATAGGGGGGTGCATGTGTGTGTGCGTATGTGTGTGTGTGTGTGTTTGGGAGGGGGTAAGACAAATGGGAAGGTCTACTGTGTGCTGTTTCTCTCTCACTGCAAGAAACCAAGGAACGAATGGCCAGGTGAGAACCTTCTGGTGGCTAGCTGAAAGTAGCAAGGATTAGAAGGAAAAGGAATGCATCTTTTGGGGCAGAGAGGGAAATGGCTGTATGATTATTAAGGTTATGAATAATTATCTAGATTTGAATTATTCTAAAATTGTGTTTGATACAGAAAAGTACCTTTGATCAGGGAGAGTTTCTAAGTGCAGAAGAATTTCTACTGTTAGGAATCCCCATTCCTGCCTTCTGCCTGGATTATAGTAGTTCCAATGGCAAGAAAATGCCTGGGATTATCCCCAGAGCGTCCTGAACTTCCTGAGCCTCAGGTGCTGAACCTGCTCCCCTGGGAGGATTAAGGAGCCTGCTTCCTGCTTCCTGCTTCTGGTTTGTAGAGGCCAGAAAGGAAAGTCTCCCCATGGAGAAAAACAACACTCAGAGAAGGAGGCTAACTGACGGACAATGCATTTGCCATGGTAGTGAGTCGTGGGCTTTACGTATAAGAAACTAAATTAGGTGTTGCGAGCCAATAGGGTGAGCCTCTCAAACTTCTTTCACTGCCTGCTCGTGCTGTAGAAAGATCAGTTCAGCTACAGTGTGTTTAATAGATACCAGGAACAGAAAGAGTGGAGGCAGGGAGCTCGTGGGGAGGCTGTGGTCACAGGTCAGGGCAGAAGCGATGGCCTGATAAAAGCATTTCCAGCACAGCTGGAGAGGAAGGAGCAGATTCGCAAGATACTGGGGAAAGTGTTCTGACTGAACTGGCAACTGGCTGTGAGAACTAACAGAAAGAGGGGACTCAAAAAAGTCACCTAGATTTTTAAAGAAATTGTGATGCTGTTCCTCAAGGTATGAATTATTTGAGGAGCAGCCGATTTGGCAGAATTGGCAGAAGTTGGGACCCGGGTGTGGGGAGAGTTGATTTCATGTGTAAGTAAACATGTTGAATTTGGTTAAGTCTGCGGAACATCCAAATGAGACATCCAGTAAGCAACTGATTATATGAATCTAAATCTCTGAGCTAGAAATCCAGGTAGGATTGTCCTCAGTTGTTATATGTAGTCACACGAATGGCAGAGATTGCTCAAGGAGAGTGGGGTGGGCACCTATCAGGAAAATGCAGGGCAAGGCAACGTCTCATGAAATAGAGGACTGCAAAGAGAATTGAAGAGGAGCCAGAAAAGTAGGTGAAAACCACCGGGATGGAATGATATCAAAGAATCCAAAGGTGGAGAATTTTACAGAGGGAGGAACAGTTGATATGCTAGGTGATTAAGACAGTGCCCATTGTATTCAGCAGCTAAATCACTGGTGACCTTAGCAAGAGCAATTTCAGTGGAATGCAAGAAACAGAAGCCCGGCCAGGCACAGATGAGGAAGGTAATGCAGATAGTACGATATTATCTTTTTGGAGAGTTAGCTATGCAAGGAAAAAGGAAGTTATAGTGGTGTTTAGAGAAGAACACAGAGTCATCAAGAGAATTTAGAGTGATGGGATATATTTATAGGAGGAAAGAGCAAATTCAGAGGGAGACTTTCATAATACAAGGAAGAAGAGGGACAATTGGTGGAATAAGATTTTGAGAGATTCAAAGGCTGTGAGTCCTGAAGAATAGATACAAGGATTATGCTTGGAAAAGAGAAGGAAAAACTCTCCTATCGAGAAGAGAAAGAAAAAGATGAGAATTTACCTAAATATGGAACATTTTTATAGAAAAGCTTGGGCTGAGAAGCAAGGAGATGAAATAGTTTCTGCAAAATAGTTGTTCTGTCCATAATGTTGGAAATGATATTGACCGAGAGTAAGAGTGGGGATGACCAAGTTGGGGTTTGAAAAGAAGGATCACGTTTCAAATTTCTGCAGTGAAAAATGAGAGGAGCTGGCACGGTTGTGCATCAGCTTGCAGGCCTAGTGTATCTGGGTGGTCATGAACCCACTGGCTCCTACAGTGAGCCAAGAGCTTCAACTCAGAAGGCAGATGTTTAGATCATCGGATAGATTGAGGTAGCAGAAACAGATAAGGGAGCAAGTAAGGTGAGAGCAATAATAGATACTAAGGTCTCTGTCAGGGAAAAAAAAGCTAGAAGAGACTAAGAGAGTAAAAGAAAATGAATGAGAACAGGAGCCTCAATGTGATCAAAGAAAAAGGAACAACGTAATGTGAAAATTAAAGGACATGAGCTCCTGAATGGTGTCGGCATAAGAAATGTCCAAACCTTTAGAGAGTGTTTATGAGTTTATTTGAGCCAAACTGCCGACATGTGCTGGGGAACAAGATTTCGAAAGCTCAGCGAATAATAGGTTTGCAGTTTCTTTTATGCATTTGAACTTGAGGGAACCTAAGGAAGATTCCACGAAGTTGGAAGAAAGCAAGATGGGTGGTTATGGCTTATTTGAAGGGTGTGTTAACCTAGGTGCATAGAAACAATGGACAGGGCTTGCTTATGGCAAAGAGAAGCCTTTTACTAAAAAGTTATGTGCCTGGGGCATGCCTATCCACCATGACGTGCCCAGCTAAGCATTTATGATCAGATCATGCTGTGAAGTTATTTTCTATAGAACTCCCTTTTTTTTTTTTTTTTTTTTTTGCCCATGCCAGTAAATAGCAAGTAGGGCTTAAGAGTTCAGAAGTGAAATAATTCTGGGAGTGATAAATTCCAAAGCATAGCCAACATGTGGGATGACGGGAATGAGCGGTGACATGAATTGCTGTCGTTGAAGAATGTCATAATGCTGCATTTACTACAATTAAAGTAGATGAATGAGAATACCTCAGAACCTGCCTTCATTTTGTAGATGAAGTAATACCCATTCAAATAGTTAAAATATTGTCCGTTAATATGAATCTCGAGACACAAATTGAAGTACTTTGATTCCCAGTTCTGTATACCCTCCATACACCAATTATTTTTAAAAACTTGGGTCTACACATGATCTTTAGGGTTCCCGTGAGCCACCAAATTTATATGAGTTTCTATGCTGTGAACAGACAAGCAAGCTTCATGTCAGAATTCAGGATCAGGTTCAGGATCAGGTTTTGCTACTTTTTCCCTCCCTGAGTGTACCTGCCTCTCTAAAGCCCAGAGTGGGTACGAGGGTCAAAGTGTCATCTGGAAGGGCTTTCTGAGCCATCTCCACCTCCCATCCCTCTTTCTCCTGTACTCTGTTTCTCTTCTCCCTCTCTCCCTCCAATTCTCTATGTCTGGTATATTTTTTTTTTCTTGGACAATACTCAATCCCTCTGCAGATGAAAAAGGCAAGAGGCCAAGAGATGTTTGATGCATAGGCTAGAGTTCACTGGGGACACTGCGATGAGTAGAAACAAATATTCTCTGGATTGTGTCAAGAGAAACGCTGATAAGTCATCTTGAAAAGGAGTTCCCATTCTAATCATGAGGCCTATGTATTCTTTTAGATCAACGGAGCTTTGTGGTTTGCTTTAATCCTGTTATCTGTGTCCATCTAGATGGCGAGGAAGCTCAATGTATTCGAAGTCCTTCTGATCACCTTCTTCCTAATTGTATTAACCCTAGATATCCTCTTGCTGATGCTGGTGTTGGAGAAACCTGGTAAGGGAGACGCTTGTGGCTGCTGGGTTGGAAGGATTGGTAAAAGAAGTCCCCTCTAGATGCCAAAGAGATCATTTTATTCCTTTACTCTTCAGCATGCCACCACATTGCATTATTCACAATCCACACCCATGTCTAATTTAAGTGAATCTCCAAATGATATGCTCTTCTTCTGTAACTAACCCTTGAATGCTGGTGATATTCAAGGTCTCCCAAGTATTGTTTGATGCAATTTTGAGAAGATGCACAATTAGGCTCACCAGATGCCTGTTTTTCAACCCAGAGTCCCGAAGCAATAGAACCTTCAAGGAAAAAGAACAGTTGAGGTAATAGTTCTCAATCCCATTACATCACAGAAACAGAAATTACATTATAGGGAAGCTGAGGGCTGATACACTTGACCTAAATATGTCAATTACAATTAGCCTCTAATCCATATTCTGATTGGAATGGCTATGATTTCTTCATAGATACCTTGGAAACAGTACTCTCTCAAAGAAGCATCAAACGGAACGCCTCCATGCACACATCATACTCTAAATAAGAAAATAATAGGTGTAATACAAAAATCTATTATCAATTAAGATGGAATTTGAGGTTTATCCTGCTTGATAAATCTACACTTATAAAGCTGACTTTATAAATGTATAGTAAGCACGCAGTAAAAAGAAATTGTCCTGGCAGCAGACCCTACCTGCTCAATCTCTTCACTATTTTTCACAGTAAACAGTAAGGCACTTTTGAGGAACAATGATGACTTTGAAAGGTGATTTGAAAACCATTGACATAAACCATTTTGGGCCTGTGACTACTTTTTTCTTAGAAAACTTTTTTTTTTTTTTTTTTTTTTTTTTTTTTTTGCATAACAAGTCCCATGAGATTACCATCTAGTGTACAGGAATGAGTGGTTTCTTTTATTTAACATAAAACTAGATCTTCACACCTGCATTCACCACACTCTAATGCAGAATAGTTCCACTTTTAACTGTTTGACATAGTGGACTTACCTTGAGATATTTTGAAGTGATGTTTCTATGAGTTGAAAGGGAGTTTGTATTTAATTTTTATTGTGGTAACAGCTACCATGAAATCTACTGATTTTTTCAGTGTATAATACAGTATTGTTATCTATAGGCACAATTTTATGTATCGGATCTGTAGAATTTTTTCATCTTGTATCACCGAAATTGTATACATGTTAATTAGCAATATCCATTTCTCCCTCCCTCCACCCCTTGGCAACTATCACTCTATTTTTTGCTTCTGTGTGTTTGACTATTTTAGATAAGTCATATAGGTAGAATCATGCAGTATTTGCCTTTCTGTGCCTGGCTTACTTCACTTAGCATAATGTCTGCAAAATTTATCCATGTTGTCGCAAATGACCAGATTTATTTTTAAGCGGGATAATATTCCATTCCATGTAATAATTATACCCCATGTATATACCACATTTTCTTTACCCATTCATCCATCAGTGGACACTTAAGTTGTTTTCACATCTTGGTAATTGTGAATAGTGCTACAATGACATGAGAATGCTAATATTTCTTCAATATCTTGATTTCAATTCTTTTGGATAAATACCCATAAATAGGATTGCTGGATTGTATGGTACTTCTATTTTTTTATTTTTTGAGGAACCTCCAAACTGTTTCCCACATGGCTGCACCAATTTGCATCATTCCCACCTCAGTATTCAAGGGTCCTATTTTCTCCACATCCTCACCAACATTTGTTATCTTTTGTTTTATTTATAATAGCCATTCTAACAGATGTGAGGTGAGCTCTCACTGTGGTTTTAAGTTGAAGTTCCCTGATAATTAGTGACGTTGAGCATCTCTTCATATACCTATTAGCCATTTGGATGTCTTCTTTGGAGAAATGTCTGTTCGAGTCTTTAACCCATTTTAATCAGGTTATCCATTTTTGTTTTTTGTTTTGTTTTTGCTATTGAGTTGTAGGAATTCCTTATATGTTTTAGAAATTAGCCTCTTTTTCAGATATGTGTTTTACAGATATTTTTCCCATTTCTTAGGCTGCCTTTTTGTTCTGCTGATTGTTTCCTTTGGTGTACAGAAGCTGTTTAGTTTCATGTAGTCCCAGCTGTCTATTTTTGATTTTGTTGTCTCTGCTTTTGATGTCATATCCATGAAATAATTGCTAAGACAAATCTCATGAAGCATTTTCCCTGATTTTTTTTCTATGAGTTTTACAGTTGCAACGGTCATATGTTTCAGTCTTTAATCCAATTTTAAAACGAATTTTTATTTAAATATATACTAACAAGTGTAGAGTCATAGAGGTAGTAGAGATGTTTTGAGGTCTTTTAAAAATAAAAACAAAGGTATTGAAGGGCACCTATGATGCCCACAGTAACTGTTGCCTCAAACTTCAGATGGAGTTTGGGTTTTAGATGGCTCATGGAGCCCACTGAACCAGATCCTACTTCTGATGCTGTTATATTGGGTGGGGGTATCACAAATGTGATAAAGGCTAAAGTAAGAATAGCCAATGTTGAGTGAAGGTCTTTATTTCAAATGAGTACAATAATATCTTCTCAGTTTACCATCATAAACTGTTGAAAGTAAGTGAAAAAAAGCAAAATAATAATAATAATAATAATAATAATAATAATAATACATAAAAACACACCCCCACCAAAAAAAGGCAAAAAATAAATTCTGGAACAACTGGATATTCACATGAAAAGGAATAATGTTGGATCCCTAACTGACATCATATATGAAAATTAACTCAAAATGGATCAAAGATTGAAACATAAGAGCCAAAACTATGAAACTCGAAGAAGAAAACATAGGTATAAATGTTCGTGACCTTGGATTAGACAACAATTTCTTAGATATGACACCCAAAACATAGCAACCAAAGAAAAAATAGTCAAATTGGATGTCAAAATAAAATTTAAAAAAAACTTTATACTTCAAAGGACACTGTCAAGGTAGTAAAAAGATAATTTACTGAATGGGGAGAACATATTTGTAAATACTAAATCTGATAATGGTCAGTATGCAGAATATATAAGGAAATCTTACAATTGAAACCAAAAAAGAAAGAGAATTCAATTTTTAAAATGAGCAAAGATTCGGAACAGACATTTCTTTGTAGAAGATCTACAAATGGCAGATAAGTGACGAAAAGATATTCCACATCATCAGTTATGTGGGAAATGCAAGTCAAAATGAAATACCCTTCACATCCACTAAAATGTCTGTAATAAAAAAGGCAGACAAGCACATGTGTTGGCGAGGATGTGGAGAAATTGGAACCCTTATATATTGCTAGTGGGAAAAGTTTGGCAGTTACTCAAAAAGTTAGAGTTAACTGTATTATTCAGCAATCCCACTTCCAGGTATGTTACCAAGAGAATTTACAACACATGCTCACATGAAAACTTGTACATAAATGTTCATAGCAGAATTCTGTATAATAGTCAAAAAGTAGAAGCAACCCAAATGTGTATCATCTGAAGAATAGATTTTAAAAAGTGTTGTATCCACACAATGGAATCTGATTCAGGTATTAAAAGAACCGAAGTATCACTTCATGCTGCAACATGGATGAACCTTGAAAACATTATGCCGAGAGAAAGAAGCCAGACACCGAAGGTCACGTATTTTATGATTTCCTTTATATGAAACGTTCTGAATAGGCAAATCCATAGAGACAGAAAATAGGTTAGCATTTGCTAGGGACTGGGAGAGGAGAGGAAGGAAATAACCATAAATGGGTATGTGTCTTCTTTTTGGAGAGATGAAAATGTCTGGAATTAAATAGTGGTGATTGGTTGTATAATTTGTAAAATACTAATCAACCCATTGCATTGTACACTTTAAAGGGTGAATTTTATGGTACGTGAATTACATCTCAGTATAAATGAATCTAACACAAAGCAATTGTGCTTAACAGCTGGAGAAGTTTTAAAATTTGTATGCAAATGTAGATGCCAGCTACTAGTGATCATTGCCTGGAGAGCTGGCTGAAAGTCTGTCACTTTGCCTACTTCCTTCCTGGAACTGTGGTCACACTACGGAATTTTTAACTTTGTTCTTTATTTCCAATGCAGAAACGTCATTTATTCCCGAGTGTCCAGAGATCCCCAAATCAGAAAGGATAGACTGTGCGCCGGGCCAGGCGGTGACAGAGGTCAGAGAAATGGGTTCCCTGTCATTAGCCTGCTGGGTTTTATGTAAAAGAAATGAGTGTGTGAAGTGGGGAGAGGGTAGCTGTGGAGTGGATTATGGCCTCTGATTTGTTTGGAATTATTTCTCCCTTGCCTTATCGATATAAACAGCACTAAGGAAGTGAGGGAAGTAGGTTAGGGAAGAGTCTTGGCCCATGGAATCAAATCCAAGTGGAGCGAGAGTTCCCAGGGTGGTTAAATGTGTCATGAATGTCAGTCCAAAGGTGGCCACGGAAAGGCTAAATGTCTGTGGGCTGGACTATGTACTCTATGAGAACAGAAGCCAGCAAGCCCCTGTGGATGACCGAGTCACTTGCTGAACTCAAGCGACTTGTAACAAGAGCCTTCTGGAATCACTTGACTGGCAAGAGATTCCCAAAGAACATAGATTTTCTGCCTGAGTAGCTCCCACAAGGATATCAACTATTTGAATCCTGCTTAGTTTTGATTAACAACTTTATCAGAAAGGTTGTATATATTTAGATTTTATTTCTTTACTCCATATTTTATATTCTATATTCCATAACATCCTATTAGGATGTTCGTAAGTACTGCATTAAATTTTAGGTCACATTTAGGCAATATTGACATCTCAATAATTTTAAATCTTCCTATATTAAAAATAGAGAAAGTCCATTTAACTTCTTCATATATACATATATGTGTATATATATATTTGTCAAATGAGTTTTATGTTTTCTTAATATATATTTTATTACATATGCATTATGAAGTTTTTTCCTAGATATTTTATATACGTAGTTTCTATTATAGATACAATCCATTTTATTATCTAACTGGTACTTGTCTATGTTATTGTGATAACATTGAAAATGGAGAAAGGAGGAAATACATAAGGGCTTAAAACTAAAATAGAGATCTTAGGGCAGATTACATGCAAAAATAATTGTGTTTACCTGAATGTACTGGATGCCTTGTCTTACTGACTTTTATAGAGGTCTGCAGACTTTGGAACCATTTATGACAATGAAACTAACCTCTTGGACTTTACAGACCTCAGTTTCAGAGGCAGCAGAAATATTTAATGTCTGCTTCCTACTTAGGAAAATCAGCTGTCCAGAGGTTTTCCAGAACCCCCAAACTCTTACTGCACTGATCCCCTCCAGCCTTTTTATTATCTGAAGAGGATAAGGCAGGAGAATTAAATACATTTAAGACTTTATAATGTGTTTGCTTTGTTTATAATAGGCATCAAACATTGGTTCTGTTGTATACCTGTTGTGGTTTTTCAGAGCAGTTCATCGGATGTTGCATCTGTAGTACTTGTCAGTACTCCATCTTTTCCAAATGAGTAGTATTGTGTCATATTCTTTTTTTTTTTAATCACGAAATCTATACTGGGTACATTCCTTTAATAAGAAAGATTCAGACAGTATAGTTATGTATAGAATGAAATGGGAAAGTCCTTACTTATAATGCTTCTTCTCTACCTCCGATTCCTGTCCCAGAATCAAGTTAATAGCTTGGTGTATGCTCTTCTCTTGATCTTTCTATGCTTTTGCATATATTTATATATTTTGCACATATATTTATATATTTTTTGTTTTAACACAAATTCGATTATACTATGTATATTATTTTATAACTTGCTTTTCAAATTTAGGACATTTAACTTGACCATATGATTATATTTTTCAAATAGTTTGCTTCTATTTAGATGGCCATATGATTTTCTTTTGTCAATGTTGTGAATTACATTAAAAGATTCCTTAGTTTTGAACCATTCTAGCTTTCTCTTGATAACCCTTACTTGACTATTATGCATTAATTTTTTAATGCGTTAGTGAATTCAGATTTAGCATTTAATTAAAATTTTATACATCATGTTTTTTTTAATGCGAAATTGGCTTGCTAAATATTTTTGCTTAATTGTCTATTTGGACTTTCCTTGTCTAATTTATTATCAGAATTATTCTAGTTTAATAAAATAAGTCAGGAAACTTTCCACATTTTTCTATGTCCTGAAAAGATGTAGATATATAATATGAGAGTATTCTTTTCCCCAAATTATCTGAGTAGGATATCATTTTTTAGGGAAAGATTTTTGACTACTTCTTATAATTTTCCATGCCTAATGGTAATTTCAAGGTTTTCTATCTCTTTTGTCTAATTTTCATTATTTAATATTTTACTATTTAAAGATTCACATTACAGTTTCACATCAATTGGCAAATAGTTATACAAATAGTTTCCTCATAATTCTTATTCATGTTAAAAGTTGTGTATCTGTTATCATTCTCCATTTTTGTTTCTAATCATGTTTGTCTTCCTCTCTTTTTGTTAAAATGAGACTTGATAAGTTATTCATATTCCTTTGATCTTTTCCAAGAGTAACCTTTAGATCTATTGATCTGACAATAAATGTAATATAAAATATTATATTTATACATATCATATATTATATGTAATATGTCATATATAAACATATATAGATAATATGTACATGTAAACATATAAAAACATATCCTTATACTATAGTAATCATCAGCGTTGAATTATAGCAGGAATAGATATACATGCCATTAGATTGTAACAAAGTCTCAAAGTGCATATTCATTTTCTCACATACATGCACTTAAATTCAGCTTATAATAAAAACGGCGTCTCGAATCAGTAGTGGAAACAAGGTCTGTTTAATTAATGCTGGCATCTGTCTCACTTGCTGTGCTTGCTGACAGCTCTGTCTCCTGGGACCTTAGATGACAACCTGGAACAGCACAGCCACTCATGTCGTGTTTTACACTGATAACTAGATACTTGCTTCTTTCCTCTTTCATTAATTATATAGCTTTGGCTCATTAATTTTTCATGTAGTTCTAGTGTCTTGGGTTGTATGCTGAGCTGTATAGTATATATAACATTTACTGTCTCTCTTTCTTCGATTCCCTGTCTCCTCACCCGTGTCCTCATTTCACTCTGGAATCTTCTAGCTGAGCATTGCTGTCTGTGTCCACTGGTCCCTTCACTTAGTCTTCTTGTCACACTTTCCACATCTTCGTCTTTGTGTATTATGTCCTGGGATAATACTAAACTTTATTAAAAATGTTCTTGTCTTGACATTTCTCTTTTACTGTTTCCTTTTTATGATTCAGTCAAAGTAGTAATAAGATTTAAATCTTGTTCAATATTTTAACTTTCGATATTCTCTGTTGCTTTTTTTAGTAGAAGCAACAGCTGTGTGCCTCTCTCTGAAAATAATAATTATATTTATTTCGAAGACTGATAATGTTTTTCCTTTTAACTGTTTCTTTCGATTTGTTTCTTCTGCTTATTAAACCCGATGGCTTTCTATTGCGGCGCTGGTTTCTCTCATATATTTGGTGGCCCTTAATTGTCACCTCTGTATTTCGTTATCTGTGACTGCTTGTCCTATAAACCGTGGCTGAATATTTAGGATGGAAGGAAAAGACCGCTAGGTACTTATCTGGGGTGAAGGGGAGTTGGTCTATTAGATGCTCTGCCTTCGGGCTCGCAGAATCTCTCCTCACTCCCTCAGCCTCGGAACAGATGTTGCCGGAGGCCCAACAATTAGCAAGCATTTAGCAGTAGCTGTAAGGAGCATCAGACTGGGCAGCTAAATGTTCGTGCCAGAGCTTCCTAATTAATCCATAACTGTGCCCCCGGTTCTCTCCCACCTCTCCACACTGACTTGGCTTGGAGCCCTTCCTTTTCTCCGCTTGTGTTTTAGGCTTTTTCTCCCTAGAGTTGCTATAATCTGTTTTCTATGGTTCAGGAATTTCATGACATTCCCGGTCTTCCATATTGTATATTTTGCTGTTTTATAATGAATTTGTATTTTTTTTCTTAATGGCTCTTCTGTTACTTCATGTAAATTTGGTTGGGCGAAGAGGTGGGTACCTGTTTATTTCAACATTTAGATTCAATTTGCCATCTATTTTATTTATTTAACAAAATAATTTTTTTGTATAAGGTTATCTGAAAGTTGTGGAACCTTTAGAAAATACATCTCACCAAATAATAATACTTTTTAAAATCCATAATCACACTACTCTGAGAAACCATATGTGGTTTATTTTTGCCTAGTGGATATTCTGAATTTTTTAATGTTACCCTCAGTTCCAGTTCTATCTTAAGGTTCTTTATTTTCATTTGCCTCACTTTTTTTTACTTTTCAGGAATGCATTTTTTCATGCCATATTTTTAGCCATTTCCACGACTCATCCTCATGAGAAAGTCCAATCTGCTCATTCAGGCTCCTAGCTCCCCGCTGGTGTGCATTTTGTGTGCCTTCAGCCTCGTTTTTCTCACTTAGTGTTCTTGGCACAATGAACGTATGGTTTTTCTGAGTCTGTCATGCATGGCTACTTTCTCTGCCTGGAATACTGTTGTACTATTCACCTGTCTAACCCTGCCTCATTCATTAGGCCTGAGTTTACCTTTCACCTACCCAGAAGCCTCCCCACACCACTCACGGCCTTCTAGGCTGGCTACAATGGATGGTGCATGTCCCCTTAGCGTCTGCACACACTCTAGTGGAGCACTCATCACAGCATACTGCTCTTGTCTGGGTCTACTACTAGACTGTAAGTCTGCAGAAGGCAAGAACTGTGCTTTATCTATAGTCTGAGTTCCTCATCTGGTAGATAATAAATGCATATTGGATGGTTGGATAAATGTATGACTAAAAAAAGAATGAATAAATGGCTGAAAGTAATTATGACCTTAAATTCTTCTTGGAAAAAATGTGTTATAAATAGACAAATAATACTTCCTTTCCTTCACTTTATATAATTCTAATCATGCAATTATTACAGGAAGTCTGCAGATCGAAATATAAGTGCTGCTGGAAGCCTGTGACAGATACTGATGTCCCTAGGTGCTTCTTCCCCAGGAACTGGGGCTATGAAGTCAGCAGTGTTATAAAAAATACAAGCACAGGTGAGCACTGCCCTGACGCTGCCCAAGGGAACAGCTCTCAAAGACCAGGCAAGTTGACTGCAAAATAAAGGCTAACCACTTCTCTCTCTCTCTCTCTCTCTCTCTCTCTCCCCCCCCACCTCCTCAATGCCCCCCCCCCCCGTGTCTCTCTCTGGCCCCCTTCCCCATCCCTAGAGTTTACTGCCCAACTGAGAAGGGTGCCATCCCCATCTCTGTTTGGAAATGATGTCAGCGAAACCGTCTTCGAAGCTGAATTTCAGACATCCAATCGTTTTCATTTCAAGGTTGGTTCGGTAGTTGCCGCTGAGGACTCCTCTGAAGAGAGCAGAGCCCTCGGCCCTGGCTCCCTGCACAGAGGCGTGGAGGCAGCTCTGTCTCTCTCTGTGGGGATCTCCGGATGCGATAAGCAGGCGAATTTTTAATTTGATGGGGGACATGTGATTAGGTGATTTCTTCTCACAAATCAGGAAACAGAGGGCAAAGAATGAGAAGCTGTTCTCATCGGGGGCTGTGTGGGGTGAGACTAGTTCGTGGTTCTACAGGGAAGTGGTCTTATCTGGAGCTGTCCTTTCTGTGTTTCCTCTGATAGATCACTGATCCGAATAACAGACGCTACGAAGTCCCCCATGAAGGTAGTAAGCGGTTTAATGGGACTGCCTACACCTCCAATTTGAACTATCACATCGAGGTCACTCATAAACCCTTCAGCATCAAGATAATGAGGACGAGCAACCAAAGAGTCTTGTGAGCTTTTTGACACTCTACATGTCTTTGAATATACAGTCCCGATACCATTCCTTCTGACTTTCTGTGGGCGGGCAAGCAGATAAGCATGACTTGGGAAAATCTTTGAACCTCAGAAAAACGTCAAAGCTTTTACTACCAATCACTAATACTACTGATCTGTCATGATTACAGAGCAAAGAATACTACACTGTCACATGCTGGTTTGCTAAGTTATGTAAATGCACTTGTGGTTCACGTATATTATGAAATAGGGAATTTTATTATTTTGGGTTACCATTCATACTGTAACTCAACTTCACGATTTATCTTTCCAAATTCATGTTGGTAAAGCCTGTATTTGAATCCTGGGACCAGCATGTGGCCGGGCAGCTGCGTGCTGTGCCACAGAGCACCTCCCCTCATCAGTCTCGGCTTCCCTGTGAGGTGCGAGGCTGCGTCTGCTCTCTTCTCACGATCATTCTACTTGAGTAATTCTCCTGTAGAATGAAAGAATCAGAGGCCCCCTAGAAGGGCCGTCCAAGGCAGCCTGGAAGTGGACGGTAACCCCCGACACAACCGTTCCCCAAACGGACGGGTCAAGGAGCAGACCGTGCCTTGGTAGAGGTGGCCGTTTGGTGACTGTTGCTCTCATCCCATGGCCCAGGTTGGACACGAGCATCGGGCCCCTTCTGTTCGCCCATCAGTACCTGCAGCTGTCTTTCCGGCTGCCCAGCACCAACGTGTACGGGCTGGGGGAGCACGTGCACCAGCAGTACCGCCACAGCATGGCCTGGAAGACCTGGCCCATCTTCACCCGGAACAGCGTGCCCACCGAGGTGAGCCCCCGTGCCTGCTCACTGCGCCCAGCAAGGGACCCCTCCTCTCCTCTCCCGAGAGCAGCCGGCAGAGGGCAGCAGCCCACAGCGTTACGGCTACTGATCATTTTGCCCAGTTTCGATCGGTTTGTGTTGGAGAATTCTTGTTCCTGAGGTTTATAAACTCACAGTGGGAATATATCAATTTTTGAAAATATGTCACTTAAAAATAGAATTTAATGACTATATCAGAGCCCAATATATATTAGAAAATATTCTGTAAAGGAACTAGCTCTGTCGTTAATACGTGAGTAGTATCTAGGGGAGAACTTCAGTGGGAGCCACTCTCGTAGAACTTTTTAGACTGAAAAAAGGCCTCTTTTGGTAGGTTGAGTATTATTCCAGGTCGCTGCTGGGTAAGTGAGTTCCCAAGATGACAGGGGTGGCCCCGCCTGGGAGGATATTAGAAATGTGCAAGTTCAGGCCATGGCTCAGACCTCCGGAACCAATCTGCATTTTAATAAGATCCACAGGGGAGTCACATGCATTGCAAAGTAGAAGAGCTGGTCAGGAGCAGAGCCTCTCATCCGACCTGGCCAAGGCTCGAAGGGTCGGTTCCTCCTTCCCTCCTCCCTGCCTTCCCTCCTTCCTTTTTAACTTTCCTTTCCTTTTTTTTTTTTTTTTTTTTTAATAATCCAGTATGGGCAATACTTTTATAAAATACAATTAAAATATATTACTGGGAAACGGAATCATGCACTACATGATCTTTTGTGTCTGTTTCTTCACTTAACACAACATATGTGAGGGTTATTAATGCTGTAATGTGTTAGTTCACTTCTTATCATTCCTCAGAGCATTCCATCACGTGGGTGTGTTATATTTTGTCCATTTGCCGGCTGATGATGTTACTATTTCAATGGTAACTCTTTGGTACAGTATCAAACTACATCAAGAGTTAACCAGATACATGTTGTGCATGGCTTTTGATTTTACTTGGGGGTGACTAAAAGCATTTCAAACACATACTATAATTTCTTCTCATTTTTGTCGACAGGGCATGATTAACCTGTACGGAGCTCACACGTTCTTCCTGTGCCTCGAGGACAACAGTGGCTCCTCCCTCGGGGTTTTTCTGATGAACAGCAATGCGATGGGTAGGGAGCATCTTTTTCTCTTGGCAGGGATACATTTCGGGATGCTGCTTTTATGAAAACGGCTTCCATGGTGACATCACTGTTTAACAGAGACATATTGGATGTCCTGTGCTCATATAAAAACTGGAAACCCAATGTGGGTTAACCTGTCTACGAATCCAGTTCATGCCGAGAGTTATTTTATTGAAAACTGCTTTAGCGTTCTCTTTTTCTGGAATGTTCTCCGTGGTATTCTGTAGATAATAGGGTCCATTGGTAGACACGTCCCAAAGATACAGAGATTTCAGCATGTGAACCATGCCGTCTGTCTGTAGGCTGTCTCCTATTGCCTAGCTCTTCCCACTCCGTGATCCACCCTTCCTTCCTTCCTTCCTTCCTTCCTTCCTTCCTTCCTTCCTTCCTTCCTTCCTTCCTCCAGCTTCAACTATTGCTGCTCTAATAAGGGTTTATTTTTTCTTTTTAATTGTAGTTAAACTCATCTAAGAAGTTGTTTTAAAACTTTTCCTTCACTAGCAAATCCCAGACATTTGTATTTTTATGTGTCCAGATTAAAACAGAATTTGTTCTTCTTTTGAAAAAAATTTATTCTTCAGTGGCACTTCACTCATTTGTCATTCTGATAAACTTCAGCAATCATCTGGGGAAAAAAAGGAACATGGGTGATTTTCATTTCTTTTACAATGAGACTGAGACCATTTGGGGTAGCTCAGGTATTTAGATTCTAGAGAGGAATATATTTTCAACCACGAAATTGTAATGACTCTCATTTTAACCCTTTTAGAGGTCACCCTTCAGCCTGCACCTGCAGCCACTTACCGCACAATCGGAGGCATTCTTGACTTTTATGTGTTCCTAGGGAACACTCCAGAACAAGTGGTACAGGAGTACCTGGAGGTATGGCTTTGTATTTATTTATTATTATTTATTATTTTTTTTTAGTTTTTTTTTTTTTAAGGTGACATTGGTTAATGAAAGTCAATAAGTTTCAGCTGTGCATTTTAACAGTAAGGCGTGTGTGTGTGTGTGTGTGTGTGTGTGTGTGTGTGTGTGTGTATTTACACTGTGTATTCACCTCCCATAGTTAGATTTCTTTCTGTCACCACATATATGACCCCCTTTATCCCTTCTACCTTTCCTCTGCCCCCATGGCTCTGTATCTACAGAGTCATTCTTTATTGCCATTCTCTCGGATACTCGTTATAAATTAAAAAGAGAAAAATAAAGTTTATGAGTAAACTATAGATTACAGATACTGGGATTGTGAGTCTTTCATTTATTGTATGTTTATTCTGATCACACTTATTGAGTGTCTTCTACGTGTTAAAAAAGCACCACAGAAGGCTTAAGAAATGCAAAAAGAAGTCAAATATTACCCTATCTTCAAGGAACTCATAGTCTTTCCATGTATGATCCATTACTCCAATGATCTGAGGTCGCCAATCAGCAGTTTATTCATTCATTCAATAAATGCAAATTTAGTGAAATGAAACTATGTAAAAGGAATTGTGCTGTTTCTTTTTTACTCAAACCGTAGGACAGGAGGAACGTTAGACACATTCGTTCAAACTTCCTCCTTTACAGATGAGGAAACTCAGGTATGGAAAGGTGAAGTGCTTTGTTTAAGATGGCACATAAAGAAATATGAACTATAGTCCTAGTGCCAGCGGAGTTATGATCAAATATGAGAAATATGACACGGCCTGAAATAATTATAATTGGAAACACCTTATAATAAATGCCATTAATGAGGCACAGGTAAACTGTATGGAAATTCAGAGGCATGAAACAGAGCACTCTGCTGAGGAGACTGTCACATGAGGGGACAGGGATGCTTAGGGATCAGTGTAGGACACGTCTCTGAGATCTCAAAATGTTGACTTGAGTAACTTGTAAACTTGGATTTTCAACATAGTCCAGTATTTCTTCACCCATCCCACTCTTAACCCTGTCAGTCCTTATTCCTTTATCCTTAGCACATACTACTATCTGAAATCCTGTTAGACGTGTATTTCCTTTAAGCTGTGTGAGAGCAGAACTGTGTTTGCCTTATGCCTTCATATCCCAAGTGCCTACATCAGCCCTTGCCACATCGTCAACACTCAGAAAGTATTTATTGTGTGGATGAAGGTTATTTCTTTTCCCCCAAGATGACATTGTTATTCAAACATCTTTTACAAATCCAATTATTGTAGTTGTAGTTGTCAAGATGCATTTAGGAAAGAAAGACATGAGTTGTGGAATTTTACTAATTCCCCCAGGCGATTACTCTTGGCTCTGAGATTTTTAGATCTGGGGACTTTACAGAAAATGAAATGGAGAGAAAGTTTTCCACATCAGACGTGATGCTGCAAACAGTGTTCATTCTAAATGCTTATACACTTCTTTATCTTTCTAGCTCGTTGGGCGACCGTTCTTGCCTTCCTACTGGAATCTTGGGTTCCAGCTGAGTCGCAGGAATTACGGTAGCATCGAGGAATTGGAAAAGGTCGTAAACCGAAATCGTAAAGCTATGATCCCATATGTAAGTTGGAACTACTCTTATCTTGCATAAGGCACCATTTCCTAGCTTTTATTTTTTTGCATCTAATTCAACTTATTAGGAAAAATACAGATGGATAGATGGATAGATAGAAAGACACACCTAGTTTTATAAATTTTTAAAATTAAATTTATTGGGGAGACATTTGTTAATAAAATTGTATAGGTTTCAAGTGTACCGTTCAATAGTACGTCATATGTATATTGGATGCTAAATTACCTTTGTCATCATGGAAAGAGCACAGTTTATAAAGTCAGATGGAAATGATTTGGAATTTTAGCTTTAACTCTTCTTAGCCCTGTGCACCACTGAGCTGGTTAATTACCACCTCTGTATCTTATTTTGCTCCTTAATGGAATAAAAATGTAAGACTTACTTTTGTGGGCTGATTGTGAAGAGTGTCCTACATAATATGTGTAAAGCACATGACACAGAGGCTGAACTCCATCAAAATTAGTGGCTATTTTAGAGAGAAAGCAGCACCAGGGTTGACTTGGTCAATAAATGCTGATGACTCACAGTGACTGAGTTTCTCGAAATGACCTTGTATCACGCCTTTTGGATCTAGCTGACTAATTATGAAAGTTCTGTGGTTGTAAAGCATTTATGATGTCCAATGTCCACTAGTAAATGAAAAGATAATTATTAAGTGTATAATATTTGAAAGGTTCCCCTCTGGAGTTCCATAATTTGTGGTTAATGAAATTATCAAAACAATTTATTTGGGGCTACATCTTTGGAGCTGTGGTACGAGCATATATTTGGTTAGTATCTAAAGGAAGATATTATGGGTGGAAATGGCTTGGACCTGATTTTGGGATTTCCCAGTCCCTCCCTTATCAGAGTAATAGTGAGGGCGGGCAAGGGGATGAGTTCTTCCTGTGAGAAAACATGACTGCCATGTTGTTTTTTGTGTTAATGAGAAATGATTATGTATTTTGTTTTATTTCTCCTATGGCTGCTGTCTGCAAACACCTGATTCCAGGCGGAATCAGGCCAGAACTTGCCACATCTTAATTATTTTACAAATGCTCTCACATTCATGCTTAACCCTCATTTGCTGCTCTTTTGTAAATGAGGAAACAGAGACGCGGTGAGGCTAACACCTTTGCTGAGGTCACTACAGCTAGCTAAATAACTGGACCCGGATTCAAAAGCAGTTCTTCTGACTCCACGTGGTGTTAGTTTTAGTTGATCCTCATGCCTCCGATGGGAAGGGACTTTGTAGATGAGGCCAATTCAGAAACAAATGAGCTTTTCATCCACAGACCAGATCTTTTCCAGCACATGGCAGTGGAGAGTACCTGAGTCCTAAATGACTGCCAATACTGGAGCAGATGATGCTGTGCGGGCAACAGGCCACAAGCCACACTCCTCCTTGCCTGTAAACCAGAGCTTCTAATGCACAGCTACATGAGAAATACTTGCTTAGAAGACCTTTGTATTGTGTAGCAGATGGGAACAAAAGAGCACCTGGAGTCAATGGGTCTATCACCAAAGCCCCAATGATCCCCTCCCCACACACACTCATGCATGTGGCCGCGCATGTCACTTAACCCCATTACATTTCAGTCTTCTCACTAAGAATGACACCTGCTCCTCACAGGTTGGTGTGTAAACACAAAAATAATGTGTGTATGAGAGTTTGGTTAATTCGAGCTCCATCCCTTTGTCATTTATGCTTGTTAATTATTACCCCAGTGGTTTTATAAGGCAAGAAGACCGTTTTCTCCTCTTATGATATCTTCTAGCTCGATGTTTAGGGTCTGGGTCAGTACATGGTTATAACTTTACCAATGCACTCATTCCAACGAAGATTGAAA
Organism: Eidolon dupreanum; assembly: GCA_028627145.1. Taxonomy (NCBI): domain Eukaryota; kingdom Metazoa; phylum Chordata; class Mammalia; order Chiroptera; family Pteropodidae; genus Eidolon; species Eidolon dupreanum. The sequence goes on from CM053514.1 coordinate 68,368,016, forward strand.
GAGCTCCTGTTTTGTGTCAAGCATCCAAGCTCTCACCTTACAGGGAGGAACAAGACACAGTCCCTTCCCACAAGTTCTTCCCAGTACCTTATGACATGCATCTATCAGGGAGAAGAGATAAAACTGCAACCTAAGAGCGCCTGCATCTCTCAAAAGGGGCTTATTTACTCCTAGGAAGTAGCCAGGTCCTGGGAGTTCCAGGATCATTAAGAAATGTGACGTCTGTTTTCATGATCAAGAACCGGAATTATGGGCACAGTAATATTTCCTAGGTTCTAACTGACCAGCCCTATCTTCCAGGATGTCCAGTACTCTGACATAGACTACATGGATGCAAAGAAGGATTTCACTATTGATGAAAAGGCTTTTCATGGTCTTGCAGATTTTGCCAAGAGCTTACATGATCAAGGACAAAAATATGTAATTATTATGGTATGTTTAAATGCTTATTCTGATGCTTAGTTTTTCCTTTAAAATGTAAAAGAAATGCATAAAAACAAGATTTATTATTTTATTTATTCATTAGAATCCTGGCATCTTAAATGATTCTGACTACCAGCCCTTTACGAATGGAAGTAGAAAGAGAGTATGGATCTTGGGGAACAATGGCTTTGTCATTGGGCAGGTAATATCTCAAAAAAATCAGAGTAAGTTACAGTCATTTGGGAAAGTTTGTGCATTTGATATGAAGACAGGTGGAAGGGAAGTTATAGTATCATTACTTGTTTTCATGGCTTTGGAGGTTTCTGTTATTTTTAAAACAGTACGTAGAACAATTGAATGATTAAATTTCAGAAGGATTTACTTTTTAATTGAAATATATCTGACACATAACATTGTATAAATTTAAAGTGTACAACGTGTCCATTATATACTGCAGTATGATTGCCGTTATAGGGATAGCATCTTTATCACATCATATAACTTTCATTTCTCTTTTGCAGTGAAAATAATGAAGACCTAGTCACTAGTAAGCTAGCCCCTAACCCTCTAATGATATCGATAATTGAGAAGCAATACAGTAGTAGAAGAAAGGTCATTTATTCTTAAAATTCTTCTGCCTCATAATTTTGATCTCTTTCCCGAGACAAAAATTCAACTATGATAATGTAGCAAGATGCTCATAGGCTAATGTGAAACCTGTCTCAGCCAATATATTTTTAATTTACATGAGACTTATAGATAGAGCCCAGCCTTTATTCCAAAGTAGCAGTTTCAGGCATTCGAGCAGGCTATTGAGGAACCCATCTTCAGGGCAGCTGAGCATTTGAGAGTATTTTAAATCAAATCAAGTAGGCAACCTTCTCTTTCAGTTACGTGTAGGGTCAGCCCTAGATGATTGGTTTATGGGAGATTTACTAAGACTGGTACTCCATCTAAAAGTTCATGTGTCAGCAGCCCTTGTTGTGCATGGGCAGTTAACTTGGCAAAACTTGTCTCTTCAGGATTATCAATGGCCCATCACCTAACTGCTCACTTAGTCCCTGTCATTGACTTTGTCTGCAATACTTAATTCTGCTTACTTTCTTTTTCATTGATTCTAACTTTTCATGAGACAGTAGAGAAGTTGCCTTCCTTCTCCAAACCAATTCTTTGCTTTTACTATTTCGTTTGAAGTGAGTTTCTAAAATATCAGACAGGCCGATATTCACATAGAAGTATAAAATCAGAGGTCATGGTCACATAAAAATTGTTTTATCTAAAAAGTAGATTTCCAGACTCATGAGTCATTTCAGTAGTACTCATATTTGAATGGTATATAATTAGGAACTTGCAAATAATCACCAAAATTGAATTAGATAAGTTACCTCCATTGGCCAATAAATAGCATGAATCATTTGATCTGAGATGTTGGCAGAGGTAGTAGGAGTGGAGATGATGTGGGCTAATTATAAAGGACTTTGGTTAGAATGACATTTCCTGGGTCTGCTCTAGGTAGACTTGCTGTAGGTGACACCTTTGTAACACCACCTATTTCTTGAAGTTGAAAATTAGCTCTGTTTATTATTTGGTGCCCCTCACCTAGTACAAAGAACCAGGAGAGAGAGAGAGAGAGAGAGAGAGAGAGAGAGAGAGAGAGAGAGAGAGAGAGAGAGAGAGAGAGAGAGAGAGAGAAAGAAAGAGATTCGTTATATTGCCTGAGCATAAAGTTGTACCTAAATGACAACCTATAAATCTGTTGGGGAAATAAGCAAGAGTATATGCACCAAAGCTTGTATCCTGTCAATTCAAATTTGCAGTAATTGGGCTATGACTATATCTTTGTGCTATTTGTGGAAAATGTTAAAAGCTAATCTGATAGGAATAGACAGGAAGAGAAGATAGAGTAAGAAATATTTGATTGGAGTGAAAAGCACAAAATTTATTTAACCATTTGAAGAAAGTTGTTCATATGCCAAACAAACAAACCTCAATGTATTATTTATAAATAGCATTATTAAATCAGGTTTTAGATGACCTTTAATGAACAACACATTAAACAAATTCAATCATTCTCTTCAAAAATATTATGTAGTTAGACTCTCTGGTATCTTAAACAGGTCTTCCAATTGACCTGAAATAATGAAATTTTACTTTTTTTTATCATAGAAAAAAGATATTTGTTGGCTTTTTATCTATATAATCAGTTGTTTTCTTTTCTTTTTGACTTCCTTTGGTTCCTTACATCTATTTTATCATTTAATTTTGGGGAGAGGGAGAATCACAGATTTTGATTCTAAAATACTAAGATACATGAGTTTGTGATAGAAGAAATATTAGCCGGCAATAAACGCGTGAGTGAAACATCAAGCAAACTAATTGCCGTAGCCTCCTTCTTTGTTCCTTAGGGGTATCCTGGATGGACAGTGTTTCCTGATTTCAGTAATCCAGATTGTACTCAGTGGTGGAAAGAAGAGTTCCAAGAGTTTTATAAGACTCTGGAGTTTGATGGAGTGTGGATTGTAAGTTGTTATTCCAGGATCAAACTTCTTTTGGAAATGGATGCTTCAAGTTTTGCGATGAACTTTGATCCTAAGCTAGAATAAAATAATTTATTTTACATTGCTGAATGCTGAGCTTAAATGCAATAAATTAGACCCCTCAAGACCCTAGATTTTAATTCCAGTCTGCCACGAACTGGTTATTTCTTCTTGAGAAAGTTTTTCGCTTTCTCATGGCCTCAGCTTCTTCCTCCATTAACTGTCTTTCAGCTTAAAAATACTGTTTTATTAGAAATTCAGTTCCTATTATTTGTAGCGGTGATTCATTAAAATTTAATCATTAGAGAACAATTTAATGAGCCCATTTTATTTTTTAGAAGCTAGCAGGTGGTGAAATTTCTTAGAAATTTGAAAAATTACCTATTTGTTTACAGGATCACATATCACCTATTTTTAATTTATTTTAAAGAAATGGATTTGACTTTAATTATATCTTCTTTAATTATATCTTCTCTTTGCCCCACATGGAGTAGAATAAAAGACAGGGGAAATTATAAAATAGAACCTGTCTTAGGTTCTTTAAAACAATACTGAAATGATATTAGCACAACTTGTAAGAATCAGCTTTTGGAATGGTATTTTTTAATTAATTGTTTGAAATCAATGTATAAAAGGTAAAATGTACCCGATATTATTTAGAATTGGAAGTCACCTTAGGTACAGTCAAATTCAAAAGATGTAACAGAGGTCAAGGAAGATTACTTGAGATTCCCAGCATCAGTTAATAAGAGATCACAGATATTTGGCTTTTAGTTCAGTAAACAACTAATTGTATGTCAGTAACATTTCCCACTTTGTGTACTTTGTGCTTCTGAAGGAAATGGATGAAGTATCTAGCTTTATCCCAGAATATGATCGTGAATGTGAAGACAACATCTTGAACTTTCCTCCTTTCACCCCTCGTAAGTTTGCACCTGTTTGCTAATGATGAAGGCATGGGACGTGTTTAAAACAACCTCCGTGGAACACCGCATGGCCAAGAGCTATTTTACTTCCCAGCTCCAGGGATCCCACCCCAACCCTCTGTCCACCCTCTCCTGGAGACTGTGCTGTGTTGTTTGGTCTCTGAGGAACTTTTTGCTGCTATAGTCCAAGGGCAAGCATGTGGTGAAGGTCATACCCCGCATGGCTGGACCTCCTCTCTCAAGTCTACATTCTTCCACCTGTTCACATCCTCCAAACCCCTTAGACGGGTGGTTCCATTTCAAACTTTATGAGGATATCAGAGTGCTGGAAGTACACACTACCTTCCATTGGAGTAAATCTGTAATCTTGTTCGTTTTTTTATGTTTGTTTAGCTTACTACCAATAGTTTAAAGAATCAATGGCTCCTATTAGTCCTTCCTATTTATAAGTCCCATTTCTAGTCAAAGTCAACTTGCCAGTCCCTGATTTTGAAAGAATTTGTGTGTTTGTGTGTGTTGGATCGATTGATTGATTATGCTGTGGAAACGAATGACCCCATCTCAGTGGATTAACACAGTGAAAGTTTATTTTTCACTTATATAATACTCTAGCGTGGGATGTGTGGCTCTCATCCCAGCAGTGACTCAGGGATCCAGTTACTTCCATTGCCTGGTTCTCCTATCTCGGAGTCCTTCGTTTCCAGCTTCCTAGGTGAGAGAAAGGATAGAGGAAGCTCTATAGACAGGCCTGGCAGTGGGGTGTTTTCAGTTTGCTCACATTTCTTTGGCCAGAGTTCAATCACAGAGCGTCAGCTAAACTTCAACAAAAATGTGAAATATAATCTTATATTCTCAGGAAGAGAACGCTGGCTTGGTGAGCATCTGGCTAGTCTCTCTGCCAGTTTCTTCTGGTTTGTTCACTTCACCTACTCCCTTGAGACAAGGTTTAGCTGTTTTTTTGTTTTGTTTTGTTTTGTTTTGTTTTGTTTTTTTGTTTTTAATCCCTTTTGGTCACTGAAAGAGTAGAGAACATTTTAGGATGAAGTTTGACTTCAAACCACTTAACTTCTTGTGAAATCTATCATTTGCTTGCCCTGCTTATTCTTTATTCTTCTCGGCTCAGTCTGTGTCCCCCAATCTTTTTCACTGTGGATCAGTTTATCATACTTCTCTTTTAATTTCTTAACCTTCTTCTCAGCCAAAACTAAGTTTTGTTTGTTTGTTTGTTTGTTTGTTTGTTTGTTTCCTGTAGAACACTGCAATCCCATCACCTTCTGCCTTCTTCTGGCAATCACTGCATTCCCTACCTCCCAGCAAACATTCTGTCTACCTACATACATATGACCAGCTGCTTTGCCTCATAGCTGGTCTGCTTCCCACCTTCCTGGCATTGGACAGTACACATTAGCGTGAGAAAGATTTAGATAAATTACCTTCGTGCATGGAGAAATTTAAGTGTCCTTTCTTATAATTGATGTGGTTGTGAATCTCAGTCTGGTATAGCTGTGAATCTCAGCTATACCAGAAACATAATTTCTTTATATTTTATAATTAAATGTAATGTCTCACTCCAAATCCTGATTCGATTGGGTTGGTGGGAAAAACTCAACCTCAGTCTTTCCCAGTTCCACCACTTTCTGGAACTGTGCCTCAGACCGAGGCCCTATCAACAGGCAAGTCTCCGGGAGGGAGGGGAGATGTGACCCCCGGTGACTGGTCTACAAGGGAAGCGGGGAAAAAAGCAAAACTTCAAGCCACAAGAAAGAAAACGCTGAGCATTTTGGGCATGAAAGAAAGGGAAAATACAGTAACGATGGTGATTTCTAGAGGCAGGATCTGTGTTTTTATTCATAAAACCACCCAAATACCATATCTCATTTTTTTTTAAAAGGGTAATCGAGGTGTGAGTGCTTGTAATATAAGAGTGAATGTGTTGATTTTTCACAGCCCTCATATCTGTGTTTTATACACTCAGTTCTTCTTGATTGAGGTGCCTCACTGACGCGTCTCTTCCCCCACAGGAGTTCTGGACCACTCCCTTTTCGCAGGAACCCTCTGCATGGACGCTGAGTTTTTCCAGAACTTTCATTATGATGTCCACAGCTTGTATGGCTACCTCATGGCAAATGCCACCGACGCGTAAGCACTTGGCTTTCCTCACAATTCCAGATGTGGGCAGCTGGCAGATGGGAGGTTTCCCTCGTCATCTCTAAATGTGTCTTTTTGAATATATTTTGTGATTATAGGGACCTAAAAACTCAGATCTGACGGGCAACTTAAGAGGTCTTATTGAATCTCTGGGTTCTGTGCAGGATTGCTTTTGACTGGCTTATGACTAAGGAAACCTAATGGTTTTAAGGATATTAGTAAGCAGTGATGTGCAAGGTATTTAGAACCCTAATTGGAAATCAGCCCTTGCTTGGGTCCTATTACTGAATGTGCTACGGTCGCCACACTGGGCTTGACTGATTTAGCAAATAAAAACATAAGACACCGAGTCAAGTTTGCAGTGGACATAATTATACTAAAAATTATTCATTGTTTATATGAAATTCTGGTTTACCCGAGTGTCCTGTATTTATCTGGCCATGTTATACCACACCCTCCTGGCTTCCCCACCTACTGCCTGTCCCAATCACCCTCTCACTTCCCCCTTCTGCCCCAGGCACACAAACACCACCGCCACCATCAGCACCACTCATCTGTCTGACAAAGACAGATGCTTCCTGCAAAGCATTCAGTCCTTTTTATACCTTGTCCCATGGATCTTTTGCTAGTAACTTTGTAAATGGGGGACTAGCTCCCTGCAAACTTCCCCCACCAAGTTCCTTCCTTGGAAAGTGGTAAAATATAATCATTACACCTAAGAAAGCAAGGCATTCAGGGCTAAGCTTAAGAAGATTTTAGTTTTGGATTTACAAAACAGATGAGGGAAGTTAAAGTATTCAAAGATTTGTTGGGGCCTTCCAGTGGCTTAGGAAAGGATGTCTTAGACTTTCTCTGCTTGTTTTGTTTCAGAGTTTCTAGGACTCTGTGGTCCCCACCACGGGATAGGGGCAGGGGGACTTTGATGTGCTTTATGGGGCTTTTCTCAGTCTTTTCATTTGACTTCGCGGACCATCCTTTGAACGCTTCGGCCGAGAGACATCACTCCATCCGGGCACTCCTGCTCTCTTTCCAGTTGTCCCTTCTCAACTTCCATATCTGAATCTTTTTCATCTACCCTCCGTTACTGATAAATCTGAGGTGTCAACATCCAGGCTTCTTTTTTCCTTTGCTGCCAACGTATAGGTACTTTATTCCTTGTCAGTTTTTACTGTAATTTATTCTAATAATTTTAAGATTTCCAATGCTAGTTTAGGCCTCTCCTTGATTTTCAGACCCAGATGTCCAAAACTACCTTCTGACCTCCCCCACCTGGCTGTCTGACAGTACCTCCAATACCACTCCTCTCACTCTGTTGCCTGGTAACCATGTCGGAAACGGTTACATTCCCTCTCTTGGTCAGTAGCAGCACCAACTTCATCTCTCAGACTTGCAAGTGAGAAGCTTGGTATTATCCTTGAGCTCTTTCTTTCCATCACATGTCTTCAATCCTTTTAAAACGAACTTCTAAAAACACTTCTATAACTGTCTCCTTTTATCCCCCCACTGACACTTTGTAATTTAAGTGATCGTCACTGCTCACTGCTCACATAAAGCTTCCACTAGTCGCATGACTAGTCTCCCTTCCCTGACTTTCGCTTTATCTCCCACTAATCTATCCTCTACTCTCACTACTCAAAGTGTGGTCCAAGCACCAGCAACGTTAGCATCCCCTGGAAACCTATTAGAAATATAGCATCTTGGCACCTCACCTTAGACCTTGGAAATCAGAATCTGCATCTTAACAGGATCTCCAGGAGTGTGGAATGAATGTTAAAGTTTAAAGAACACTACTCTATACTGCTGTCAGAGTGACCTTTCTGAAACACACGTCTGCTCAGTGCAAAATGATCTGTGGCTTGGTATTTTCTATACAATAAAATCCAATCACCCTAGCAAAACTGTAAGGTACTTCATAAATTAACTCTTTCTTGGTATTTCTTTTTTCTCATCTTTGCTACTCCTCTTATTTTCTGCTCTGGCGAGACACAACTGCTTATTGTTCCCGAATCGAAATGCTGTTCCCTTCTTCCCCGTCTTCGCGTGTGTTCTTCTGCACAGATGCTCTTCCCCACCCTGCCCTTTTTTTTGCAAATAGGCGCTTATCTTTAAAACCTCGCCTCAGATGTTGCTTCTGGAAACCTGCCTGACAGTCTTAGGAGAAGCTTATCTCCCCCTCTTTTTTTGTGTGTGCTACTTTTGTTCCCATTGCAATATGCTTATTCCGTAAACATCTTGTATTGTAATTTTTAGATATTTAGTTTAGTTTTTTGTTTGTTTGTTTGTTCGTTTGTTTGTTTTTGCTGGCCTGTACGTTCCTTGAGGGTACAGTCACCCCTGCGTCTTCAGCCTGAGGAACACTGTATGTCCTAAAGACCTGTTTGTTGAATAAATGCCCGGCTGGGAAGAGAAGAAAGGCAGGGTAGGCCCACAGGGGATCTGAAGAATTAGAGACAGAGACTGCTTATTTTGTTTCCGGTACCATTTTGCCCTCACGACTTAATATTATTCTGGATTGTCCGGGTGACAGAGAGTCCTCTGTCCTGTAAATGCCAAAGTTTTCGTTTCGACAAGAGAAAAGCTTCAAGAAGAAGGACACACATTTCCGATGTTGTTATCTTCTCACTTCTGACTTCTTTCTATCTTACTCCGTCTTTCCTGGGAAATAAACTAGGTGAATGAGAACCCCTTCTTGTTCTGATCTATTTTGACTCTTAGATGCTTCTAAGAATGGAAGGTGGGAAAGAGTGGATAAATGGCCAGGGCGAGAAAGCAAGAGTAACAGAGGGCAGGAGGCGGGAAAGAGGTTTTCAAATTCCTGTATTGCTTGTGTCTCCATATGATAAAAGTGAAAGTAAAATCATGACAGCGTTGGTTAATATGTGCTAATAGCTCTGGTTAATAAGTAAAAGGTCTAAGTTCCCGGAGAACAGTGGAGATAAGTGGAACTTAGCCTTTGGGCCTTAGGCAGAGTTGGTTTAAAAAACAGATAAGATTTTCATTCAATAGGATCTGGGCATCTGGATAATTTAAATCATAGATCTGATGAATATTTGGCTCAACCTGGGAAGCTGGGAATAATATAGTTTGGGGACCACAGACCATTCTCTGGTCTACCCAGAGAATGAAATTCACTGTTATCTGAGCTGAAAGCAGAAAGAGACCAGATCCTCTCTGAGATCAAGACTTGACCATAAATAGGTCAAACCCAAGGAATGCAAGATAGAGACTTAAGGATCTTTGAATTATATTTTTTCTCTAAGTTGGAAAAAACTAGATTGTTATTTAATCTCTACTACCATAATAGCCTGACTCTAAACCAGAAACTCAGATAACTTCCTTCCTCTTTCAGTTTAATTTTATGTAACCTGAATGTGTTTCTTTCATGATTGATGATTGCAGGGTGTCATAAACCTTCTAGCCAGTGGTAAAGGCAAAGGATCTGCTAGTCTATATCAAGGACAAATGAGGATAAGAGTTGGACAGTGAATCCTCTCCTCCACTCTACCCCCGATTTTTGGTCATTAAATTATCAGAATGGACCACTTCCCTTTCTTAAACCAGCCTTCTAGTTCAGAATTTTCTCCCTTTTGCCATTTTAAGTCATTTTGCATGTATGGACTCCCCATAGCATCCTTGGGAATACGAAGAGGGGAAGCACTGGCAGCTGTGATAATGTCTGTGAGCAATGTACCTGGTGGCACATTTGCCTCAGACCATCTATTGGAAGGAAAGAGAGCAGAGCTTGCCTACAGAGATCTAGAAGCAATGGTGACTCCAGTATTACCATCCTGTAGTTGTGTTATTGTTCGGCTTTGAAACACTAAAGGAAGGCGTGAACTGCTTTGCACGGAAGAAGGCAAGGAGAGGCATTTCAGTAAAATTTCTTTGCAAAAGAGTGTTCTGAATAAAAGCGAGGAAAATAGCCCATGTCTATCCCACCCCATCCCCACCCCATCCTTTCTGAATTTCTTGTTCTTTATTCCTTTGCTTTCCTTCCTATATAGTTTTATTTGATCTGTAATACGATGAAAGTAATATTTTACATTTTTATTGCGTTTAACTTCGTAAAGAGTATCATACGTCATCTTATGAGATGCATTTCGTTTAATATTAGTTCGCATAGGTTAAGATTCCCTAACACTGGGAATTGCTAATAATAAATTCTGAAACTTCAGAGGATCCCAGGTGCTTAGAGACCAGCGGGTGCACGAACGCCCCTCTCAGGCAAGCGGCAGGTACGGGGTTCCCACCTGAGCAGGTATTGTGCTAAACGGGATCATGAATGGGCAGCAAGGCATGGAACCAAGGGACACTGGAAAAACTTTTTCTAGAGGGAGGAGATGGGGCCAAGGTCCCGTGGTTCCAATAGATTGTCAACCCAAAGGGCCCGAGCACAACCAGATCTAACAGGATGGAGAAAGCGTATCAGAAGGACAGGAGCCTAGAGGAATTCCTCAGGGAGCTGGACTGTAGCGTTTCATACTGTCTTACGCGAGGTCTGAGACCTTATCCAAGAGTGAGGAAGGAGCTTTTTAAAACGCTGGTCTAGTTTGCTCCCCTGGTTCACGATGCCCTGATACTTTTTCCCAGTTTGGGAAGCCCACTGCTGCCCTTGGTACAGGTAAGCCCTAGACAGTCACAGCTCGCTTCACGTTCCATTGGTGATATTCCTTTTCAGGGCCATGAAGACAATCTTCCCCCAAAAAAGGAACTTCATCTTATCCCGTTCTACTTTTGCCGGATCTGGCAAATTCGCTGCTCATTGGTTGGGGGACAACGCGGCTAAGTGGGATGATCTCCGATGGTCCATCCCCAGTATCCTCGAGTTCAACCTGTTTGGTATCCCCATGGTGAGTTTACGCTCAGCCGAGGAGCTCTAACCCTTTGTCCTTTGACATTCTTTCCACGATCAGCCTTTGAGGTGTCTGAAAACCAAGGAGCGTATGTCTCACTCTGATATGTGTTGGAAAAATCCATTTCTACGTGTGGTGTGAGCTGCCTTCTGAAGACGGGATGATAACGCTTTGTCATTGGGTTGTCATCCATGGAATCTCTGAGGTCAGGAAGGAGATAAGAGTTTACCATAAGTAAAACATAAGAGTTTACCATAAGTAAAAAGAATCACAGAAAAATTTCATCAGTGAAGCATCAGTGAATAGCAAAGTATGAAATTGGAGACTCATTATTGAGGATGATCCTTGATACAATAATAATCAGTCTTCCTCTCATCAATCTGTAATGCCCACTTGCTTCTTTCTCCCAGCTGGCCAGGGGGCTTGTCCTGAAAGCCTGGAACCTCTTTAGAGCAGTGGGACTAAGAGATGCTCCTTTCCCTTATCACATAGGTATACAGGCGGTGCTTTCTCCCCTCTCCCTGGCCACTGTGCTTGTGTGTGCTCCTTCCTAGGTAGGTGCCAACATCTGTGGTTACATGGAGAACGTCACAGAGGAGCTGTGCAGAAGATGGATGCAGCTTGGAGCATTTTATCCACTCTCGAGGAATCACAATGGGCCTGGATTCAGGGTAAGGTCTCCACGAGAAGTGATGAGAACTCCTCGGATTATGCAACCTGCTTGTTCTTAAAGAGGGGCCAAAGACAATCCTACGGGTTGGCCCTAAGTGCAGGAGCACGTAAATAAGTTTTGAGTGATAGGCCTAAAAAGTAAAGGGTGTGTGGAAAAGGGTATATATAGATAGATATAGATATAGATATAGACATAGACATAGACATAGATATAGATATAGATATAGATATAGATATAGATATAGATATAGATATGGACATAGATGATATAGATAGATATAGATATAGATGATATATAGATATAGATACAGATAAGATATAGTTATAGATATAGATGATATAGATATAGATGATATAGATATAGATATAGATGATATAGATATAGATATAGATGATATATAGACATAGATAGAGACATAGATATAATGGTTTGCTTGTTGGAAACTCAACAACAGAGAAGAGAAGGGTGGTTATTTTCTGTGGTGCTGCTCTCACTTCTGTCACCACCTTACATAGATGGGACAACTGGAGTCCACTGATATTTTACTTAAACGCAAGGGCAATGACTCCTCATTGGAAGGGACAGGGTCTGAAAATTCGTTTCCCCTTGTTATGACATTCTGTCTTTCTGCGAGTGGTTTGGGAGTCCCCTCCCCACTACTGCTCATGACTTATCCTGTCTTTCTCCTCTTCTCTCCAAAATCATATTTTTTTTACGGGCAAGTATATAAAATGGGTTGAAAGGCCTCCTAAGGAGATGTTTAGTGATGATGGGTGGAGTAAGGTGGCATACCCTTTCTTCTGATGAAGCGACCTGCAACTGAATTGTTTCAAATTGAGTGGTTTAGCTCTTCATAGCTCATCAGAGTAACAAACTGATAACCGTTTTGGGTCCAGTAGTTGACTTTGCCCAATGTCTCTAACTTGGGAAAGATTCACAGTCAAATAGTCAATGTATTTTCTCCCCGGACTGCCCCAGCCATTTGTGGTCTGGAGAGAGATGGGCCGTCTGATGGGAATATTTAGTAACTGCTTACATTTCCTCGTAGGACCAAGATCCTGCCGCCTTTGGTGAAGACTCCCTGCTGTTGAATTCCTCCAGACATTATCTGAACATCCGCTACACCCTGCTGCCCTATCTCTACACCCTCTTCTACCGAGCTCACACCCTTGGGGAGACTGTGGCGAGGCCCCTGGTCCACGAGTGAGTGTCCTGACCCACAAAGACTCCCTTTCAGATCGAAACTGCGCTTCCCATGTCGGCAGTGGCAAAGTCTGTTACCTCGTTGGTGTAGAATACGCTGTTGTCCTATATCGGCAGCTTCACCGGCCTCTCTGTTTTCCAGATTCTACCAGGACCAGACGACGTGGGAGGTGCACGAGCAGTTCTTATGGGGGCCTGGACTCCTCATCACACCTGTTTTATACGAAGTGTGTTTATAATCGGAACTGCGGGGTGGGATATCACACTAGTTCTCATGGCTCTGTAGCTGCATCAGCTGGGCCTGCGTATCTTTGGCTGCATTTAAGTATAAACGTGAATATAAATGAGGGAGAGATCCTGAAAGCTTGGAAATTAGACAAATAGCAATTCTTGGTCCCGCCACCTCCCGGAGCAAAACAGTATCCATTTGCAAAATTACGTTAAAGCCTTCGTCCTCAGGCATCTGGACACTGAGAGGGCTTTGAATGCCTCGGGCTGGCCATCTGTCTGGGTTTCCCTTCACCAGAGGCGATGTGCTCTTGGGGTTAGGAAGAGAGAAGAGGTAGCGAGAGGAGCTGGGAGGAAGAGAGGATGCTGGGTGAGCGGAGGCTGTAACTGTGGAGTCCTTGCACGAAGGACCACATGTACCTCCCTAAGTGTGGTTTGGGGCAGGGGTGAGTCGTGAGTCTGATTAATAACCATAATCAGAATTATGGTTATTCGTTTATAAACATGAACATTCTCCAACGTACCCACATCAAAAGCTCATCTTGTGGCAAGTCCTGCTGACCAGCAAGTGGTCCTGCTGGAAGGCTCTCCTGGGGGCCTGGCCGTGTCGGTCTCCTCCACCTGTCAGATTACACAAGCAGCTCGGTGAATGAACGTTCTCTGCTTCTCTCAGAAAGTTCAGGAGCCTCAAAGCAAAACAAACTTAACTTCTAGGTCCAGCTCTGCTTTGGGGAAACTGCCCGACCTTTCTGAGCATCTGTACTTTTATTCGTAGAAGGGGCAGATCCCAGCCATCTCTCAGGGTTGGTCAGACGAGTACATGCAACCACATGGAGAGTGGTTGTGTAAATTGTCGAGGGACTTGCTAACGTTGCTCATGGCTATGGTTTTTTCCCAGGGCGCGACCCAAGTGAAGGCATACATACCAGACGCCATCTGGTACGACTACGAGACAGTAAGTGAGGCAGCCCGCTGGGCCCGCAGACCCACCTGCAGCAGAGGGGGCAGCTCTCAGGCGCCAGTACTGGGGCCTAGGGTCGCATATAGTAAGAGGCTTTACATTTAGTTGATTGTGAGTGTTTTTCCGTGAAGAGACCTTTCCAAAATATGCAATGAAAGAATTTGAATAGGTTTACAGGACTTTTCATTATGTCGCTCTGGCTGGACTTCGGTTGTGGAAACCTAGAGAATCAGAGCCCAGCATGACGTAACACAAAGAGGCAGCGCGGGCTGGAGTCCCAGCTCCGCTCTCTGCCACCTGTGAGCCTCGGGCAAGTCTCTTCATTTTGGGGTCTCTGTTCTCCTCTTCCTTAAAAGGAGGTAGCTGAGCTAGCACATCTCCAAGGCCTCACCTTGCCCCAAGAGCCCATTATCTGATCCGTTTTCCTTTGCTGGCTAGGGCGTGGCCATCCAGTGGCGGAAGCAGTTTGTGGAGATGCTGCTGCCCCCCGATAGGATCGGACTTCACCTTCGAGGGGGCTACATATTTCCCACCCAGCAGCCAAACACCACCACGGCGGCAAGGTGAGTATTCTGCTCTTCTCAGGTGTGACGTTTCTCTTGCTCGGAGGGGCAGGGCACTGTGGGAGAGGCTAAAATGGGGACTTAACCAAGGGATGGCAGCTCCAGGCAGTAATCTTCCTCCCCTCCTTTAAAGGGTGGCCCAACATTGGCGTCTTCATGTAGCAGGGGGTACATGTAGCCTCGGTTCCTTTATATTTTCATAGTCTTTCACTTCCGGATTGAATCAGATGCTAAGAATAGTCCAAAGAATCATTCATGAGGATTTCCTTATGGTCAGAAATGGCTCTTAAGTAGATTTTCTTAAGCATGAGAGTATGCAAGTTAAATAGGAGAGAAAAGTATCGCATGAAAGTCCACATCGCTTCAAGATCAAGAGCCAGAAAGTTTAGGTTCAAGCCCCCACTCTATGACATACCAGATGTGTTACCATGGCAACTTGTTCTCTGTTTCTGCTTATCATTTGTAAACCAGGGATGATGATAGTTTGACTTTTTTAGAGCTATTACGAGGCTTGAATAAAAAAAATATAAATGATTTAATGTGTATAGGATACTTACAAGAGTGCCTGGCACACGGTAAACACCCAAAAGTGCCAATTGTCAGTATTATCATGAACTCAGTTTCCAGCAGGAGCCATCGCTTTCGACTCTTCTTCTCATGCTCATTCCCTCCTAACCTCCGCGGTCTACCCACACCTACGTTCCACATTCTCCATACAAGGTCAATATCTACTCAGTTTCTGGGATAGGCTCCGAGATTATCTATCCGTGGGGCAGGGCATGAAGGGGGCTGGTTTCACATGGTTCTACCTCTTCTTCATCCTCTGAAACTGGGAATTGCTCTTTCACAGTCGGAAGAACTCCCTGGGACTCATCATTGCCTTGGACCATAAGAGAGAAGCAAAGGGAGAACTGTACTGGGATGACGGCGTGTCCGCAGGTACCTCCTTACGGCTCCACCACTGCGGTGCTCCGCGCAGTTAGTCACTGCAGGCCGGCACTCAGCCATTATCCTCGATGCTTATTCGGAAGTTTGGCTGGCCAAGCACGATGCATTAAAATCGACTTCAAACGAGCAACTTGTATGCTATTGACTAGGTTACTTATTCTTGCTGCTGGGTATCATTATTAATACCAAGGAATACATCTCACCAGCAGATTTGTAAAATACTGCTCGGTCACTATTGAGGAGGAAGTATCTAATTCACATAGTGTGATTTCCCACTGTAGGACTTCCACGTAAGTACCTCACATAAGTTTATGTGATTATATACAAATCCTGCCCTTCACAGAACTGGCATTTATTTTTATGGATCAGCTGTTCATCGTTGCACTGTATCCAGGGGATAAAGATGGAAAAGACATAGGCTTTGACCTTGAGAACCTCCTGGCCCAGCAGGGGAGATACCTTGTGCACGTGGATAACTATACAGCGAGTCAAAATGTTTTCAATGCCAGAAAAATAGTAACTCGAAGTGGCCCGGGGTCCAGAGGAGAGAGCAGTTACTGTGGGTTTAAAGCGTCCGGGAAACTTTCGTGGAGGTGGGACGGAAACGGGTATAAGGTGGGTAGGCAGAGCCAGGTGACAGAGGTAGTCCCGCTGGAGAAGAGCATGACCACATGACCTCTGCACCCCATGTGACGCGTTCTCCTCGATCTTTCTCTTTCAGATGCTGTAGATGAAAAGAGTTATATTCTGTACAGTTTTTCTGTCACCTCTGTAAGTACCGTTTTTGAGGAACACACCATGTGCGTTCTTCACTGCTCTGTGACTGCTCTGTGACGAGGGTTTGCCGGAGAAGCTTAGTCCTGTGGAACAGGGGCAGTGCCTGGCTCCCACGGTCCTGGAGAAAATTAAAGCTGAGCTGAAATTTATCATCTGTGTTAGATATATATGAGCCTACAGAAGTTCAGTATGAGTTGGAGGAAGAACTTGTTTTTTTCTGAAAAAAAAAAAAAAATCTGAGTTTTATATGATGAGTCCTAACCTCCAAGAAGGGGGTACAAGTGTGTGTGTGTGTGTGCGTGTGTGTCTATACATTTGTGTGCCAACAGATCTCTTGTGCGTTTGTATCTTTTTGTCTGCGAGTATCATCTTATCCACTTGAAAATTCCATGATGTCAGGAACATATTTTCTGAGTAATAGAATCAATACATAACCAGTGAAGCAAAGCAAGCACAAAAAATTACTGAAAGATTTAGGACTGTGCAGAGTCTGGGTTAACAAATTCCATTTCAAACCCCAGAGATAAAGGACATCTTTAGATCTCAGAGAGAAAGATGTGGAGTGGTATTTGGGCACAGTTAGAGTGAGACGCACTTGGTCTCTAAACTGACTTTTTTTTTTCCAGAACCTTCTACAGGCAAAGATTACAAATAATAATTACATGGACCCTGACAACCTCATGTTCAGAGACATCATAATCTTGGGAATGGACAAGCAGCCTACTAATCTTACTGTCTTAGTTAATAATACTTCCACCTCCATTTCAAATGTTGACTACAGCGCTTCGACCAAGGTGGGAAATTGTTCCATCCTGCTGTCCTGCAGGGCCCTCACCAAGAGCCCTGGCCTGAGATTCTGGCCACTAGCTCGTCCTTGCTCTTCTGAGTTTGGGCAGCCACAGAGGTGACTGGCATGCTGGGAAATCCACCGTATCATAGGGAGGATGCAGAAGGAGAAACACGAATGTATAACATGGACCCCTGCTCTTTGTTCCGTTTGGACTCTGAAGAGGACAGTTCTTTCAGGGGGACCCTGCAGGAAGGCAGTTCTTCTCTGGGCAAATTTAAAACTAGACATGCTGATCCCAGATGTGATATAGCGATACGTTATTCGAACCGTATTATTCGATACATTGGCCTAGTTCTGGAGAGTATTTACACCTTTACCCTCTCATCGAAGTTAAAGACTCTCTTTGGGACACAGCTGGTATATTTCCTTAGTGTTTTAAGCTACTTTTGCATCAGCATAGAAAGGGAGAGTTAAATAAAACACAAGGCGTAATCGGTTTTGTTCTTATTAAACGATTCCCTTGCGTGATGATCTCGGGCAAGAGATTCCAGTTGTTCAGTGAGCATTCCAAGCACAGGGAAATTTACTGTTTCTTAGGGCTGCCCCCTGCCATTCTCCCAACACACATAGCAAAAGAGAAGGGCTTGGATTCTCGAGTTAGGTGGAATGGGATTCCAGCCCTGGCTCCGCCATCCCTTAGCTATGAGATCTCAGACGAAGCATTAAACCTCCGTGAACCTCAGTTTTCTGTTTGGTGAAGCAGAGATAGCCGTGTTTTTGCAGCATAGTACGGCTTTACAGGATTAGCAGAGATGACGCCCATAAAGTGGTTATCACAGTGCCTGGCCCATGTCCATGCTCAATAAAGTTTAGCTGTTGTTCTTACTATCATCGTTATTAAAATGTGTGAGCGTCACTCTCAGAAGGTAGTCATCTGATAGTGACAGTCCTGCAGGTGATCTGTCCTTAACGTGATCGCAGCCCTTCCCATTCAGTATTCCACAGTCACGCCACGAGGCAGGAAAGGTCAGGGACAAGCCAAGTGCATTTTCCTGACAGGGAAGTCAAAAGCCCCAGAGGAAAACCAATAACATTCCAACTATCCAATGGCAAAGTGGTAGTGGATGAAGGGCCAGCGCCCCCAGTACTAACTTCCAGACCACCAGCGAAGGATGTCACTTGGGTGTCTCTACCTCTCCTCCTTTGTCACCATGACCTCCTTTCTCTTTCCTCAGGTGGTGAAAATCACTGATCTCAAGGGACTGGTACTAGGACAAGAATTCTCCATTCAGTGGAAACTTCCCGTCAGTGATCTGGAGAAGTTCAACTGCTACCCTGAGGAGCCCACCGCTTCTGAGGAGAGCTGCAGGCAGCGGGGGTGCCTGTGGGAGGTAAGGCTGGGGAGCAGACTGCCACGCGAGCGGGAAGTTGTAGAAACTGTACCGTGATTAATCAGGCACCTAAAAAACACTTTCCAAAAGTTTCCGGGTCGAACCGGAATCATTCTTTAGGACAAAAACGATACTGTGCCAAATGATGTGGGATTTTGTCGGCTCTGAGGGAGAGGGGTGATCAGTGTTTTCCTCAGATGTCCTGAATCAGAAGAATCTCGTCGCTGCTCTGCCTCTCCCTTTCCTCCCGCCCCATTCATTTAAACCCCACTTTTATTTTAACATAGCGATAATACATTGTGCGTGGAGTATTTTAAGTGATTTTTTCCACCTATTTGAGAGTCCAAGCAGGATGGTTTGAAAAATAGAAAGCCAGAGCAAATAAGTGATTTCCTCAAGGTCCTGGTGGGGTCAATAGGGACACTGGGAGCAGAACCCTGCCTTAGGGTTCCAGTCTCCAGATTAGGCTTCCAGCTGACCCTTTATGACTCAGCTGTTACAGGAGGCCATTGTGTGTGTGTGTGTGTGTGTGTGTGTGTGTGTGTGTGTGTGTATGTGTGTATGTTTAATGAATGTATTCATTTGCTAGGGCTGCCGTAATAAAGTACCACAAACTAGGTGACTGAAAACAACAGAAATGTATTATCTCAGTGTTTTAGAGCCAGAAGTTCAAGATCAAGGTGTCGGCAGGGTTGGTCCCTTCGGAGGCTGTGAGGGAGAATCTGCTTCAGGTCGCTCTCCTAGCTTCTGATGTTTTGCTGCCCATTCTTAGTGTTTCTTGGTTTATAAAAACATCACCCCGATCTCTTCATCTTCACATGTCATTTTTTTCTCCGGCTGCCTGCCTGTCCCCGTGTCCAAATTTCCCTTTTAATAGGGACACCAGTCATATTGAATTAGATCCCCCCAGATGACCTCATTTAACTAGATCATCTGCAAAGACCCTATATCCAAATAAGGTCACATCCACAGGTACCGGGGGTGAGGACCTTACATCTTTTGGGAGGGGAATATAATCCACCCCATAATAACGGACATGGTGGCAGAGACTTAGTCTGTGCTAACCAACTTCTTTGGTAATTTGAACCTTGGAGTGTGGTGTGAGAAGCTGACCAAGAATCACATCCCCTCCCCGCCCCCCCCTTCCAGCAAACAGCCGTTCCTGGCGTGCCCACCTGTTTCTATGACACCATCCCTAATTACGCGGCCAGTAACATCCAGTATTTGCCCACCGGCATCACTGCGGACCTTACCCTCCTGACGACCCCCGGGTCAGCGCAAGAGGCAGCACCGCCACCACTATCACGGGACACGCGACCCTCCCCCTCGTCGGCCACAGCTGCGTCTGACCCTCTCTCTGCAAAGATCAGCCTCCTTAACCTCACAGTGATCTACCACACCGAAAACATGCTGCAGTTCAAGGTGAGCCCTGTGTCACAGGGTCTGGCCCTCGGCGTGGAGGCCTTTACTTTACGGCGCCAGGCGGACGGAAGTCCCTGAAATGTCTTAGTAACGTTCTCCTGTCGTATGGATGAGGGCGCTGAGGCCCAGAGAGGTAGAGGCCAGACAGCTGGGAGACAGTAGAGCTGGGGTGGGACCTGAAATCCACCAAGCTGCGAACTTCCTGTCCTGATGGGTACTCTTAAGTCATTAACATCCTCAGAGAATCATCCCTTAGCCCTGAGAAAAAATGTCTGCTCTGTGGTAAACTCACATGAGCCGCATTAACTCACTTTCAACATTAGAGTTATCTTTAGCATGAAATTACCTGCAGATCTTATCGAAACTCAGGTGCCTGGGCCTCACCCTCAGGGTCTCCAGCCTAAGACTTTGCATTTCTAACAAGTTCCGGGAGATGCTGATGTTGCAAGTTAAGAGGCCACCCTCAGACCTACCACTCTGCTCAAATAGGAATACAATGTGAGCCACATATGTTTTCTAATAACCATATTTTTGAGTGTTATTTGAAAAAAAATCAAGTGAAATTGATTTTAATAGCATTTTATTTAACCAACATGCTAAAATATTATCATTTCACCATGTGATCCAAATACAATTATTGAGATACTGTCAGATCTTTTAATTATACCAAGTCTGCAAAATCCGGTGTGAATTTTGCACTACAGTTCAGACGAGCACATTTTCATGTGCTTCGTGTCCACATGTGACTGGTGGACAGCTCAGCTCTAGCCATTTTAATGTAGGATGAGTCCCCTTAGGGGTCTTGTGAAAACGAAGATTCCCATTCAGAAGGTCTGGAGTGGGGCCTGAGATTCTGCATTCCTAACAGATTCCCGGGTAATACTGCTACTTTCGGTCTGAGAAAAGCAATTTTGAGAAGCAAGGCTTTTGACATAACTTGTCCCAAGCGTAACCTGTGGGCGAATATTATGCGAGAAAGGATGCTCGCTCAGAACGGCCGTTCTCCCTGACCCTTGCATAACACTTTGTCCTTCTCTCATTTCTCCCACACAGCAATCCTGTTAGGTAGGCAGGAACAAGGGGCAAGCACAGGAGAGCAATCTGAGGAATGGAAAAGCTGAGCGACATCTGGAAGCTCAACTATAACAAGATCTCAGAGTCCATATGAAAAGGGATTTCTCTAATTTCTAAAACACATGTGCTCACACATAATCTTACATAGTTTGTGTACCCTTAAGTCACAAATTCTTTAGAGGAAGTGCCCTCCTGGCTTCGAATGGGTATTACTGAGGCATTTTTGCAGTTCAGGGTTTGTGTTAGGCACAGAAGGCGGACGGGCCTCACATCTATTTGCTTTGGGATATTTGATGCTTCCTGATCTGATTCAAACTGTCCAGAAAACATGGGAACTGAATCATATGAGCTGGCACGGGGAATTTCAGGTTTGAGATTCCATCAGAAAGTCTCCTTCTCTCTCCTTGTCAGATCTCCGATCCCACTAAGAAGAGGTATGAGGTCCCAGTGCCTCTGAACACCCCTCCCTCTCCTGTCAGCACTCCTGAAAACTGCCTGTATGATGTCAGGATTCAGACCAATCCTTTTGGGATCC
>CM053514.1:68391967-68415832 GCA_028627145.1 Eidolon dupreanum
ATTCCCTATCTGGGTAATACACAGTTCCAAAGATGCTCGGTCCTCATCTTTTTTTTTTTTTTAAACAGATGTGACATTCCAGCCCACTCCTGCCGTGACATACCGTACCACAGGAGGAATTTTGGACTTTTACATAGTTTTGGGGCCAACTCCTGAGCTGGTAACTCAGCAGTACACCGAGGTTAGAAGTCTTTCTAGTTACTCACTGTCCAACCATCTGGCACTTACTGGGTGTTACCACACTCTGGGCACCAAGAAAGGCTGATTATTTTCGTATGGCACTTGGGTGTCCCTACTACATTGTTGCTATCTTTTCTGAAAGTCAGGTTTTAGTGTTAAGGGGCTATAAAGGCATATTGATAGCCCATATGTCTCTTAATTATTTGCCACTCTCTAATCAGTAATAACCACTGAGTTCTCAGGTTTCCTAGAGTGGAGACTCTAGAATACAGAGAAGACTTTCTATCTTTCCGCATCCCCGTGATCATTCTACATTTATTCAACTTTTTTATTTTTCTTGAGTGAGGCCTCTTAGATCAGACAGTACTCAATAGATGAGCTCAAGTTGCTTCAACCATAAGCCAACACTCTTTTCTTCTCTAAGAAATCTACTTAGATCCATTTTTCTTTGTTATTCCAGTTGATCGGTCGGCCAGCAATGATTCCATACTGGGCCTTGGGATTCCAGCTGAGTCGCTATGGATATCAGAGTGATACCGAAATCTCCAATTTATACAATGCGATGACAGCGGCCCAGATTCCCTACGTATGAAACCCTCGCTCTCCACTTGTGGTTGAGTTACTTGTGGTTTAGATTTGTGTGTAATGATAAATTGAAAATGTCTTCATAGAAATCACTGATGACTACTTCAATACAGAGAAAATGTAGCTGTGGAGCTAGTCCTGTGTGGAAACTGCTTTTTAAATGTATTTCATGCTACTCTTTTAAATCAAGCGTTCAAAACCGAAGGGCATTAATCCAGAAATGAGCAGAGGATAATGTTACCCACTGCCTCTTGCCAAGAATATCCTGTGCTACAGTAGCCATGGCTGGGCTTAAACGATGACTTTGGGGACTTCCAAGTGAGAACCATGTCAAGATTATGACAATTTTAGGAGATTATATTGTGACTATCCTTGGAAAGGATGGATATAAAGTGACAGTATAAAAGAAAATAGTTAAAATCAAGCCTTCACTTTCTGTTAAACACAAATACGCATATATGCATATCCTTCAGTGACAACCTAGCCCCTAGATAAGCCCCTAGAAGTACAGTCAATTTCTGTCAACAAGCAGAATTTCACAAATAGTGTGCTCTTTCTCCTCTTATAATGATCAAATTTTCATTACTCATTTTCTCTTTATACTTTTAATTCACCTCCTGAGTTTGTGGAGGACAATCACTGATCAGAAGATGAGAATTAAATAAAGTGTTATGATGTTCTCATCGAAGATAATTTGAAACATTCATCCAGGCTTAATTTTTTTTCTGTTTATATACTGCTATACTTACTAAAAGTAAATTAGAAAAGATAGGAAAATGGAAAGATGGAAAAAAATCCACAGATCTACCTCACCAAGGCAATCAATATTAATAATATGTTGGTTCATTTTTTTCCTAAGCTTTGGCTAATGCATATGCCTCTACTCTCTCAAGTTTTACCTAGAGTCTTAAGGCAATACAAGTAATTGTCACCTTTAGGCTAAAAAGAGGCACCTCTTTTTTAAACCAAATATTAACCACTTTAGCCATCATTCAGCAATCTTTGACTGAGTGCATTTCATGTGCAGAAATCTGGGTTGATACCATAGAGAGAAAAGAGAAGACGAGGTGCTCAACTCAAGGACCATCCAGACAAATTGAGATGGTGGAAATAGTATATACATTTTAGAATGCTATAAAATAATGTGGTTCTAAATGTGGATAAATTCAGTAAGGTTGACTGGAGAAAAAAAGGAAAACAGATATAATCTTTTCTGTTTCTCAGGGGAGCCCTGCTTTCTACCCTTGAATATTTAACTAGTATTTTTTTTGATAGGTTTATTGAGCTCAAGATTTGAAAAGTAGATAAGAGATGAATTGAGGGAAGGAAAGGGGAGAGAGTTCCAGGTGGAGGGACAAAAGGAGAGGGAATGGGGACAGGTGACCCGTATGCAGGAATCAGAAAGCAATTGTAATCAGCAGAATTGAAAAGTCTGTCTAGAGGAGTAATGGGCCAAATTCGGAGGAACCTGGGCTGGGGTGGGCAAGCGTCAGGACCTGGAGCCTGACAGAGCAGTCTGTGTGCCCTGAGGGGAACTGCCAGAGGTCCCAAACACCTTGCTGCTCCTTCCTATAGGACGTGCAGCATGTGGACATAGATTACATGGACCGGAAGCTGGACTTCACCCTCAGCGCCAGCTTTCAAAACCTCAGTCTCCTGATTCAGCAGATGAAGCAAAATGGCATGAGATTTATCCTCATTCTGGTAGGTGTTTAGAAAGATTAGATCCCATTTCCTGTTTCTGTGTTCATGGCTTAAAGAGAGTACCATTGATGGAAACTAGATGAAGAGTACATGAGAACTCTCTGCACATCTGTGCAACTGCTTGTGAATCTATAATTATTATTTTTTCAGTTTTAAAAATCAAATAAAGGAGGAAAGAACAAATGAGAAAACTGGCTTTTTTTTATTTATTTATTTTTTATTAAGTTTATTGAGGTAATGTTGGTTAATACAATTATATAATTTTCAGGTGTACATTATAATTTGACATCTATATATCCTACTGTGTGATTACCATCCACAGTTCAGTTTCCTTCAGCTACCATATATTTGATCCCCTTGAAAAATGGCTTTTAAAAGATGATACTTTACAATATCTTTTGTTCCTGAGTGTCACTGAGTTGTAATTTATTATTACTGTTCTCTTGGTAGAGTTAGAAGAACTGTGGGCTAAAACACTGAATATAGAAAAAAAAAAGTCTAGCTTCCAAAAGTTAGGTCATTATGTGCTGATTTTTGTTTGTTCACTCATTCATTCATTCATTCATTCATGTGTTTATTAAGCACTGGGTCTTTGAAAATCACTGTTCTAAAAGCTATGTCTGTAATCTAAATTAATGAATAAGGCAGTGTCCTTTTTCTTATAGGGATTATATTCTTTTGGAGGACTACACCCAATAAATAAACAATTAAAAATATAATTTTGGATGGTGATTATTTATAAGACAGTTGTGAAATAGGATAGATAAGGGATAGGGTGCATGGGAAGGCCACTTGAGATGGACAAGTTGGACCACAGAATAGAAGAAAAAAGTTTCATGTTCTTGAGGAATATTGCTGTTATACTTTGGAAACAATAAATTGGCTTTCTCCACATGAGGGTTATGTCTTGTTAACCTAGTTTATTTCTAGGAATTGTTAACAAACATTAGCCAGCTTTTTTTTTCCTTAAGAATTTTATAGAGAAGCATCAATATGTTCTTTTATTTCTCAGCTACCCAGTAGACATAAGACAAATGATCCATGGGTTGTATTTGTGTTTGTTTGTTTGTATTGAAGTTCACCATTTCTTCTGCACTGTGACTTGTTAAGATTTTGGAGAGGATTTTTCTTAGAAATGGTTTTCTCATGTTTTCTGCTTTAAACTCTTTTATTGCAGGATCCAGCCATTTCTGGCAATGAGACCCAGTATCTCCCATTCACCAGAGGGCAGGAAAATAATGTATTCATCAGATGGCCTGACGGTGATATTGTCTGGGGAAAGGTAAGGATTGGGAGGAGGTGTCTGTAATTAATCAGCACCATGAAGTCTTGATTGAAAGAGGCTCTTAATAAATCTTGGCAAAATGATTTGTGTAATTTATAAAGTATGATGAGTAGAAATCTATCTGGTACTGATTAGCTCAGTAAATAGTAATAAGAGCAAGGTTACAGATCTCATCCTCTAAAATATCAGTGACCTTTGTTTTATTGCCTGGAAATATTCTGATGTCCCATCCCTTATGTGGAGTAGCCAGTCATTTGACACACATAAATAATCCCTTTAGGAATGGCTCTGAAGTCTATGTCTCCCAGTCACCCACACTCAACACCTATACTCCTCTTTGGCCTATGATGCTTCATCAGCCTCCATGTCTAAATAAATCACTAAATCCTATAGATGGCCCTCCTTCTTTTATCTCCTTTAATTCCTTTTTGGAGCCCCAGGCTTCATCCTTATTGTTTGATTTAGAGCCACAGGATTTTAGGTGAACTTCCTGACTCCAGGAGACAGAAGCTCTTAGCCAGGATTCAACTCAGGATATAAATTCTCTCTGTAATTATATTATGTGACTTCCTCTTGCTATGGGTACGTGCTATGTTCACTGTGCCTTTGAACGTTGCTTTCCCAACTTGCCCAAATAACATCTGCAATTCAAGGCCAACTCAAGCATTTCCTCTTATGAAGCTTTCAGTGACTAATTTAACTCTGTTTTCTATACCATTGCCCTCTGAGAGCTTAGCCTACAACTTAGCACTTACGTTTCATCTTTGAAATCAGGAAACAAGGGCTGTTTCTCACTTAAATCTCAGTGGATACAGATTGTAGAAGAATGCCTGGCATATAGTAAGTGCTCAATAGTTGTTTCCTGATTGAATAAATAAATATAGTTAGTGTCCTTCTAATTATAGATGAAATCGGTCGATGCTATGCACTTTTCAATGCTGCCTAGACTTGGGGTTCCCAAGAAGTCACAATGCTGCTTAAAAGTATTGAGGCTAATGGAAATCAACCTCATTTCTTTAGTGTCACACCTCACATTTGTTCTTCAAAAAGGAAATTTTGTTATTGATCTGCGACAGGCATAACAGAGAGCTGAGCAATCACTTGAAAGGTGATTGTTCGAGGATATATTTAAAATGGATTTAGTTGGTCATTAAATCTAAAAATGAAATTTTGGTAACTTACAGAATGAGTCGAAAGACCCAGCCTATTTTCACCTGACAGAATTTCATATATTTAGACTTTACAACTCAATTAATGGCTAAGATCTACAAGAATTTTATTGGAGAGATCTATCCTTAGATTCTAACATGTGAAACATCTCTTTGTCTGTATTAATACCTTTGAAAAGCTTTAATTTTTCTTCTTTTTCTCTAGGTGTGGCCAGATCTGCCCAATGTGAATGTGGATGGATCCCTTGACCAAGAAACTCAGGTTAAGGTACAGTCAGTCACACATAGATTTTGGTCTACCTTGCCCTAAATATCTGGATACTTATGAGTTTTATCCTGATTTTTGGTTAAGTAGTTCTACGTTGGGTATGCTTGTCAACTGGTCATTTCTTGGCAGAGAAAGATTCTCAGATGCAAAATTCAACAAGCAGCTAAATTGAAATGTGTAGAAGGAAATCATAAATGAGATACCTTCACAAGTGCGCCTTCAATGAGTCGTATTTTGTTTGAATCTAATATTGCTTGAAAAAATAATTAACCAAAGTCTAGAATATTTTCCCTGGGGAGGTTATGAACAGGCTGAGTTTTAGTGAATTGTCTACATACAAAAGAAAATATAAGCCAGTTAAATGGAGTAATGTCTTCGATCTCAACACTCGATGCCACGTCAGCCTGGGCATCTCGCTTCCCATCCACCGTGCAGCTTCCTTTCCCCTGGATGATGGGTCCCCTTCAATTGGCCAGTGTGAAAAAAGCATTTGTATCTCTAAAGTTTGATAGTTTAGACACTGACAGTTAATTTTCCATTTCATATGATTAAATATCCAGTCGTAAAATGAATCCCATGTGTAAAAGGGACTTAAGACAATCTAACGTCCTATGGAAATTAAGAATGAAATCAGCCTTCCCTGATCCCTTAGTTTCCACAGTAAACTGTGCAGCAGCAGCAGCAGTAGAAGACCCGGGTCAGGGTGCATATAGAGGGCGGCAGTGCCTTGCACAAGCACCTGCTCACATCCCCTCCTGAAACCCACACGTCCCTCCTGGACAGTCTGGGACCCAGTGTGAGGGTCTGTGTTGCTCTTACAGCTGTACAGAGCCCACGTTGCCTTTCCTGACTTTTTACGAAACAGCACGGCTGCGTGGTGGAAGAAGGAAATAGAAGAGCTCCACTCAAACCCCCGAGAGCAGGAGAAGAGCTTGAAGTTTGACGGATTGTGGATCGTAAGTGCATCCCTGGTGGTTTTCCTTTGGAAATACAAGCAGGACATGCAGGGACGAGCAAACCCGGGACTTAGGGCTGGAGGGATGAAAGAGAGGGGTGCTGTTACAGAACTGAGGTGCTGGGACCACCCGGAGCCCAGAGGTAAGTGCAGGTCTGCCTGGGGTCATACAGCCCGGTGGAAGATGGAGACCGTGGAGGAGATGTGCCATCGCTGGGGATGATGCCAGAGAAAGAGACGGCAAATACCCTGGCTTCCCTTACCACCCACCCTCCAATCTTTTGCCAGTGCCCCTCATTGGCCAAACCTGTCCAGCAGCCAACACTAAGGGATCCAGGGAGCCCACCCTGTGGCCCAGGGTAGTCCGAATCCCAGAGGAAACACATGTTTCCTGTATGCTGGTGAGGATGCCTCTGAGGGAATGGCTTCAAAGCCTGTTCAGGTGCCTGTTACAAATGTCGGTAGGGCTTCGGAGCAGGGCTTCCTGAGATGTCTCTGGGATGTGTGTCCAGAGGCTCTTCTATGTGTGTTTTTCTAGGGATGAAAACAAATCAATTTCCCAGTTTCGTTCCCCACTGCCCAGTGGCCCGGAGTCCTGAGCATACTCTGGGCCAGCTCTGAAGGGCTCCTCAGGTCTGGGCCAGGCCAAAAGAAGCCATAATTCACCCAGACACAAACCCCTAAGCCCACTGGCAGTGCTGAGACTTCCCTGGTCACTCACCTTCAGGATGGGTAGGCACAGAGCAGACACGTGAAAGGGCACAGATTAACCCAAACAGGCAAAACACGCACTGAAGAGACATGGGTAGCGCTGAGGGATAGAGATACTGATACCTTCGGGGGTCTTGTTCCGCTGGATGGAAAGCTGAGGCTGCAAACTCGAAATAGTCAATAGTTTCCAAGATACTCGCCCTTGCCGTTTAGTATGTCCTGCTTAAGATTGTCCAATACACAAAATTTTAACTTTTCCATTGATAAAGTAGGCAGTGACCATTCACCTCAGGAATTGCTGTTTCTTGCACTTAAGTAATAAACCCCTGTAAGTATTGATTTCCAGGTCTGTTTCTGAGTTGCCTATGGCTTTTCAGGACTGCATCCACCACAGGAAGAAAGACATTCCTGTCGCGTTTGGACTACGCTGATGTCCGAATTAGTCCAGGCTACAGAACTAAGAAAGAGGAGAGGGAGATAATAGCAACTATTGACCTCAGATAAAAAAGCGAGCAAAGAAAGTGAGATAGAGTTGGAGGAGTTGGATCAAGAGGAGATTTCCTTAGGTCATAGTTCCAGCATCATCTCAATACTTTTGTCCCCACGAAACAATCCTCGCAAATTTAACAATGCCAAGAAAGGTAGGAGTTTGGCACTCCTCTTGAACCAATATGAATTCTTAGAGTCCGTTTGCTTCAATGCCTGAGATTCAATGAAGCCATCAGCTGATGTGAGGACTTAAATAAGATATGCTCATCTCTGTGAGGTCAGTGACCTCTATAGCAAAGGGCATACTGCCCCTGACATCACAAAATCTTTTTTACTCATTTCAGGATATGAACGAGCCATCAAACTTTGTGGATGGATCTGTTGTGGGCTGCAGTGATGAAATTCTTAATAATCCACCCTACATGCCATGTATGTAAACTGATTCCTTCATCAAATTATTTCCCTGCTCAAAAACCTTGAAAGTTTTCCCCTTATCGTCAGAGGGAAGTCTCATTTTGAAGAGAGAACACTCTTAAATGTAATATAAAAATCTCAAAAAGAATAAGTGCAAATAAATGACTAATCGAGCATAGAAATAATGACTTGATGTGGTGTGACAGGAGCCAGGAAATACATGGCACGTCCGATTACATTGTCAACTATGAACTGATTGCTAGGACTTTAAATAACCCCCCTACCTACGACACCACACCACACCCCCCCACACACATATGGATTAGAGAACAGAAACCTACCCTGCAGACTTCCTGCCTGTGTTCACAAATACATCATGCACTTGATGAAAGGCATCCCCTGGTTGGCCTACAGTACAAACAGAAATAGAGAACCAAAGTCCTCTCAGAACGGTGAACTCTCACCTTACAGAAACCTAGGGGAGGTAGTGACTTACCCTCCTTGAAGCACTATGCCAGCCGTTTGTGGGGTGTAATCTGGAATCCAAATTTCTTGATGTGTAGGTCATCGCTGTGCTTCCTATTGCTCCTTCCTTCCTTTTCTTCCTTCTTTACTTCCTTCTTTCCTTCCTTCCTTCCTTCCTTCCTTCCTTCCTTCCTTCCTTCCTTCCTTCCTTCCTCCCTCCTTCCCTCTCTCCCTCTCACCCTCACTCCATTCTTCCTTCCTTCCTTCTTTCCTTCCTTCCTTCCTTCCTTCCTTCCTTCCTTCCTCCCTCCCTCCCTCGCTCCCTCCCTTCCTCCCTCCTTCCCTCTCTCCCTCTCACCCTCACTCCGCCCTTCCTTCCTTCCTTCCTTCCTTCCTTCCTTCCTTCCTTCCTTCCTTCCTTCCTTCCCTTTTCCCCCTTTCTTCCCTTCCTCTTTCCTTTCTTATTTTTCTCCTTCTTCCTCTAATTTAATATTTGTGTATCAGGCGAGTGCTAACAAATCAAGATGATTTAGCAACATTAATATGTAGTTGTTGACTGAAACAAGCCTTATTCCCTTGAGAACATTACCATCTAGTGGAAGACACAGTCTTACCAACGAAGGAGCTTACAATGCTGCTAAATGTTTGAGTGGAGCAAACAGAAGGGCGCCTTTACCAGCTCTACACGCTGTCCTTGCCCTCCATTAGTTACAAGGTCACAGCACATTAATTTTGTAGGCAAAAACATTCTTGGAACTGGAGCTGTTCCTGGTAGCAACATTGTTGATTGAAATAGAGAAATGCCAAGGCGATGGGCATTTCCAGTGAATGTGCAGATCAGGTTGTTCAGGAAATAACTCAGCATTTCCTCCTAGATCTGGAGTCCAGGGACAAGGGTCTGAGCAACAAGACCCTGTGCATGGAGAGCGAGCAGATCCTGGCGGACGGCTCCCGGGTGCGGCACTACGACGTGCACAGCCTGTACGGGTGGTCCCAGACGCGGCCCACCTACGAGTGAGTGTGCTTTTGTCACTGGCAGCAAGGATCATTTTCCACGTTGTTACTTTTGTCTTGTTCTATATATATAGTGCTTGTATCTACATGATGCACATTAAATAGATGAACGTCAAAATAGCAAGTATGGTTTACCAAGCAACCATACAACCTCCAAGTCATATTAACCAAGTAGGTTGCTAAATTCACTGAGTTAAAGTGAGCAGGTACTAATTATAACTACAGGGACAACAAGACTTTCACACATAATGTAGCAAATCAACATGCCATGCACCTTACATTTGCACAATGTTATATGTCAAATATACTTGAATAAAAAAATAAGGCGAGCAGTTAGGTTGTGTTTAGCATATTCATAGAATTGATAGAAATAACAACAATCAAGTTTTAGAGCATTTTTGTCGTCGCAAAAGAAAACCCTGTTCCCATTAGCAGTCATTCCCTGCCCTCGTGCCCACCTCCTGAGCCCCAGCAGCCACTGATTCTGCTTTTTGTCCATGTGAATTGCCTAACTGGGACACTCATGGAAATGGACTCATACAGTATGGGGTCTTTATGGTCTTTATGATTGTCTTGGCTATGCTGAATCCCTTATATTTGAATTTTAGGATTAGCTTGTCAGTTTCTGCAAAATAGGAACAAGGGTTTTCACAGGGTTTGCCCTGGCTCTGGAAGGCAGTTTGGGGACTACTGCCATCTTTTTAAAATTTAATTTAATTAAAAAAATATTTTTTTTTAGCCAAAGCAACCTTTGGTTAACCTCACAGATTGCAAGGACCTTGTCAGCTTACAATCCCTTATTTTTTATTTTTTATGCCTACACCACCTGGTTT
The DNA here is from genome assembly GCA_028627145.1 of Eidolon dupreanum. Lineage (NCBI taxonomy): Eukaryota > Metazoa > Chordata > Mammalia > Chiroptera > Pteropodidae > Eidolon > Eidolon dupreanum. The sequence goes on from CM053514.1 coordinate 68,402,040, forward strand.
TCCTAGGTGGTCTCCCATCCAAGTACTAACAAAGCCCAACCCTGCTTAGCTTCTGAGATCAGATGGGATTGGGCTTGTTCAGGGTGGCGTGGCTATAGACTGCCATCTTAACAATACTAAGTCTTCTGATCCTTGAGCATGAGATGTCTTTTCATTTCTTTATATCCCCTTTAACATCTTTCAGCAATATTTTTATCATTTTCAGCATGTAAGTTTCTGGGCATTATTTTTTCAAATATGTTTCTACTGTGTTCTCTTTCTTTTCTCCTTGTAAGAGTCCAAAGATGCGTATGTTGGTACATTCGATGGTGTCCCACATGTCTCTGACATCCTATTCACTTTTCTTTATTCTTCTTTCTGCCTTTAACAGAGTTCCAAAAAAAGAGGTCAGACCTCTCTGTTTGCTGCAAGACTGCTGCTGGCTTTGGGGGACAATGAGCTAGGGAAGGGACAAGCTAGAAATAGCCCCACGTCATCCCACAAGACTTACTGTCTTGTCAAGATTTAGCACTTTCTCTTAGACAGATGATTTTCATTTCTTTCTATGGCTGGTTAATTTTTAGAGTTCTGAAATGGTCAGCGACAAAATTCTTTGCCTTGCTCACATCCACCTTTACTGTCTACCCCAGGCCTTTGCTGTCTCTCACTCAGATGTGTGTGTACGCATGCGTGCACACCTCCATCCATTTTTGGATTTATTTTGCTGTGAAACATTGGAAGTGACCTAAATGAGTTAGTTTCTGCTACAGTAGCTAGCTTCCTTCCCTGACATCATTTATTGAATAATTCATCTGCGTCTATTGATTTGTGATGCTTTATTTAGCAAATATTTGGATTGTATTATATTCTAGCATAACAGACTTTCTCTTCTGTTCCATTGATTTTTCTCTCACATGATTTTTTGTTTGTTTTCCATCTGAGATTGTGTGCAGCAGATCCACCTTTGATCGAGAAATATTTAAACATCTTTTATGAGTATTTGCCTCTGTGTGCAAAATTTATTCTGCTTTTTGAGGAGTTGCATACGAGCAAATGTTACCAAAAATGCTGTAGCCGTACAGACTTTCATTTGGATCCCAGATCTGCCTCCTCGGTCTTTAAGTGGCCTGTGATGAATTAGCTAACTTCTCTGAGCCTCGGTTGTCTAACAGTAAAAACAAGTGAAGGAAACCTTCCTTGTGAGATTGTGAGATGATGCACATGAGAGCCACCAGTATTGCACCTGGAATAGAGTAATTGTTCCATAAATACATCTGCCCTGTACCTCTTCCCACCCCCTCCTCCTACTTCTATGTAGTCAGCTAGTTAATTCCACTTTTTTTTTTTTTAAAGAAAGGAAATCCACATTTTAGGTGATCTCATGTCTCCACTTGTCCTTCTGTGAGGCCACTGGGACCCTTAGCATCCCTTTCAAATGGAAGGTGCTCTGAGGGAGGATGCTCTTTGGCTAAAATGGAGCACCACCACTGCCTCACACTCTAGGCTGAAGCTGCTCTCTCTAGTGAAGGTCTGTGGCTGTCCACCCTCAAGTTCACCTTCATTTCACCTCCGTGTTCCCCTCCACCCAGAGCTGTGCAGGAGGTGACAGGACAGCGAGGGGTCGTCATCACCCGCTCCACATTCCCCTCTTCTGGCCGCTGGGGAGGACACTGGCTGGGAGACAACACGGCCGCGTGGGACCAGCTGAGGAAATCTATCATTGGTGTGTGGCCTTAACCCCCGGAGGCCTCTGCTGCTGGGTAGGGGACTGGGTGTGTGCTCCTCAGCCGCATGGGTTGCGTCCAATCATTGTCCTTGTGGCCAGTGAAATCAAGAGGGGCCGAGTACTCTATGGGTGTGAGTTTTAATCTATACATATCTTTCAGAGCTTACAAATGGGGTGCGGAAGAAACAGGACAAACCTACCCTCCCGAAAGCCTGCTTTGTCTAACCTAACTGTATCCTCTCACTGCAGGCATGATGGAGTTCAGTCTCTTTGGGATACCTTATGTAAGTCACGTTCGGGCCGTTACTAATGACGCAGTCAGAGCTTGGTGTTTCTGCAGCCTACAGAGTCCCAGCTCATGCTCTAATTTTGCGTCTCCTCAGACAGGAGCAGATATCTGTGGGTTCTTTGGAGATGCAGAATATGAGATGTGTGTTCGCTGGATGCAACTGGGGGCGTTTTACCCATTTTCCAGAAACCACAACAACATCGGGACGAGGGTGAGGCCGCAGTTTACGCTGCAGATGTTTTCTGTGCCCAAATCACGACTTCCTTTTAACCGTCAAAAGCATCATAAGAATTTGCTGAGAAAACTCATAAAAATCACCAGAACCTCCATTTCTTGGAAAACTCACAGAGTTTCAAACCCCAGGAGTACCAACAATTTTCAAGAATATACTTGTTCTCATCTCTTGGGGTGTTAGTGCCTATGAGGAGAGAAGCATTGATGGTTCCCTGTGGGGCTCAAAGAAAAGGAGCTTCCTTTGCTTTTAAGAATAGCGACTGTATACTTGGCTCACACCCACCTAAGATATGTTAGAGACCCACAGAGACCCGTGTCTGTGCACATGTACAGGGCCAAGGCCAGGCCTGAGCAGGGGACTTAGGAGTCTGTGATAAAGAGGAGGAAGCAAGAAGCTCTAGTTTAGTAAGATGGCAGGAGTGGGGGAAAGGTAGGCTAGAAATGAAGGGAGAGATGGTGTGTAGCCCACCTATTGGATATGTGCCGGCTGGTCCTTTCCTGATACAATGAGGATGGAGTAGAGGAGTGATCTGTCATACTCTCCTTTATCCCTTTAGAGACAAGATCCTGTAGCCTGGAATTCAACCTTTGAGATGTACTCGAGAAAAGTCCTCCAGACCAGGTACACCTTGCTGCCTTACCTCTACACGCTGATGCACGAGGCTCACGTTGAGGGCAGCACTGTCGTCCGACCCCTTCTCCACGAGTGAGTATAACCTGTTTCCTCAAGCCACAGGTCCAGGAATGCCTTGCGAATAATTCTCCGCAGCAGTCATAACTGTATGAGTCATTTTTTATTCTTAATTTTTAAGGTTTAGCGATGACAACACAACATGGGACATAGACAGTCAATTCATGCTGGGCCCCGCCATCCTAATCAGCCCCGTGCTGGAAAGCGTGAGTTTTCCACAAACCGTCCCATCACATAATCTAAAAACAGGAAGGGCATTCTAAAGACCATTTCATCCGGCTCACTAGTCTTTTTCTTTTCTCAAAGTCTCTCTTAATGAAAACATAACCTTCACTGATTTCTCATCGTAATGTCGTGTCACCTTGCAGCCTTAGAATGTTCACCTCTTTAAAAAATTTATTTTTCTGTGTGCATGAAGAATTTCCCAGTATCTTTCTTCAAAAAACCTCCGAACTCTTCAAATTATTCACAAAGTATCCATTTGAGCTTAATTCTACAGAAAGACTTTTAAAAATTAAAATTAAATTATCGACGTATTCATAATGACCTGTGGCTTTTGCATTTCAGAACACTTTTGAGATCCACGCGTACTTCCCCAGAGCCCGGTGGTACGACTATAGCACGGTAAGAACTAACATATTTTGTGAGGAATCAGATTGGTCCATGCAGGCTGGAGAAGGCTAATTTTCTCCTGACTTCCAGACACATATTTTCTAAGACAATCATTTTCAACGTTTCAGCCATGCTAGGTTTGTTTAAATAAAAGTATCCACAACAGCATAACTAGGTAAAATCTGACACTCCTATCACATTGACTCCTCACCTGCACCTTACCTTTTCTGGAAAGTAAAGAGAAAAGACTAGATTTCCAGAGTTTTTAGCAAAGCTGAAAGTCAGAGATTTCCTCCTTAGATGTGCAGTATTCTGCTGACTTTCCAACATGCTTCCGTGGGAAGGAAAGACTTGTTATAAAGCATGCGTTCATTTCGTGCATTTGTCATCCATCCTTGTTTATATTCTCTCTGCTAGGAATCTGGTAGTAAATCCACCGGCGAGTGGAGGGTCTTGGAGGCTCCCCTCGACCACATCAACCTCCACGTGAGAGGAGGCTACATCCTGCCTTGGCAAGAGCCTGCGATGAACACTCACTCAAGGTACTTGATGGCCTCGCTTCACGGGAATGAGGTGGCCTCACAGGAGCTGCCTACCTCGACCTGTCTCTGTGGATAAATAAACCAAATCTCAGCCAGTGGCCCTGGTTCGATTTGAGCAGGACCTGGGGGAGGATGAGTTCATGAAGTCGGTCTTGGGGACATCTTTTTTTTTTTTAAGTTTATTGGGATAACATTGGTTAATGCAATTATATAATTTTCAGGTGTACATTATCATTTGACATCTGTATATTCTATTGTGTGTTTATCACCCAAAGTAGAGTTTCCTTCAGCTACCATATATTTGATCCCCTTTATCCACTTCTCCTTCCCCCTACCACTCTATATTTGACCCCCTTTATCCTGTCTACCTCCCCCCTCTTCCCTCACCCCACTAGTAACCACTATTCTGTCTATAGCTCTGTCAAAAGTCTGGGGCAAAAATTGCCGAGAGCAGCAGCATGTACCTCTTTTCCATACTATTAAAAAATTGGGATTATTAATGAGCTTTTTGATTTGTGATGGCTCTCCAGAGATTTAGTGCTCATTCCCAGGTCACCTTTGGTTGACCCGAGGAGAGATTATGTATATGTATGTATGTATGTATGTTTGTATGTATGCATACATGCATACACATTACATTAAGGAGAACCTGTTATACCAAGAGAGACACACGTAGAAAGAATAACAGCATAAAAGGAGAGAAGTTAACTTTCAGCCTTGTAGGGTAAACATGGTTTCATAGGAAAGAGGACTTTGAGCTGAGTCTTGAATAATGAACAGATTTGAAATGTTTGAAGACAAGGGAAAGAGATATTCTAGGAGGGTGAAAGAACTAAATATGAAAAGTGAGTTGGCTTTGAGGAATAATAAACCATTCAGTTTAACTGGAGCATAGAGAAGTGAGAGGGATAAAAATAAATAAAATTCAAGCAGATTAGGGTCAGGTCATGGAGAGTTTTGAATGTTAGGATAAGTATGTTGCATTTTATTCTGTAGCAATCTGGAAGCTACTAAAGGGTGCATTTTTTATGCTTTTTTTTTGGGGGGGGTGTCTGTTCCTTAAAGAGGAAGTAGCATCTTATCATATTACTTATAATATGTATATAAGTATGTAAAGTATGTGTATTTGATTTTTGAAAGTTGAAGTTTTACCAAATGTTGCGTTAAATTTTAAATGTGTTTTCCATTAGCTTTTTTTTTATGTGCATTTTTAATCCATTACCTTTTTTTGTTCTGGATGAATAATATTTTCAACAGAAGCTATCCTTCATTCTTATAACCTATGATCTAGAGAAAAACAACTCTTTTTTTTTTTAGTCGACAAAAATTTATGGGATTGACTGTTGCTTTGGATGACAATGGCACAGCTGAAGGTCAGATGTTCTGGGATGACGGACAAAGCATTGGTGAGTGTGGACTTTCCATAGTCTCAATACAGCATTCAGAAAAGCCACACCCTAGGAGCGCAGGACATAACTGACTTAAACTGAACACCTATCTTATTTCTGCTACTGTTAACAAAAGAAAGGTGTCGGGACAATTTTCGCAGCTTTTGCCTGCTCACTTAGAGTACACTGTAGTTATTTTGGAAGAGTTTGTGGTCCCCGGCTTTGTAGGTCCAGCAAACTGATGCTGTGGATTCAGCGGGGGGCGAACTAACTCTGTATAGCTGTCTCACTCCGATAACAGAGTGTGGATGCAAACATGAGGCAGACAGTTTGTTCTCAGTGGTTCACAAGCCTGGCTAAGTTATTTGGGCCGGCCATCGATCACCAGGCATCTTTTTCCTCCAAAGTAAGACCCACTCAAGAGACAAATTAGAGCTTTGAAAATTTCTTAGTGTCTTAGAAACAGGGAATTAAGTATTGTCAAAAGGATAACTCTGTCAATGAAATATTACTCTTCATGCTTTCTTTCCCCAATCTAGGGACATGATAGTTCTACCTTAGATAATTGGTATTTGTCACCAAACTCAAAACAACCTCTTCCTCAGGTATTTCTATAGAAACACTGACACACTATTATCAACCAATGCCATTTTCCAATATTTATTACTGTAGACCAGAACATTCCAAGCTTATAACATGTCACAGTTCCCAAAATTATAGCTTATTTTTCACTAGCAATCTTTCTAAAGATTTCCTTCTTTAAGTTTTCATTATTATAAGAGTAACATTCTCATTAAAGAAAAGCATTTTAAAGATAGAAAATTAGAAAAAAACATAGTTACTTTTAATATTTTTTGCTATATTCCCTTCTGATTTCATAGTACTTAAGACAATTTTAGAATTTTTTATATTGCTGAAAACATACCTCCTATTTAATTTATGAATCCTGTGTCTTTGCATTTAACATATGACAGAAATATGTCTAGATGTTATTATATGCTCCTTGTAAACACCATTATGGTTACCACATTCCTCTGAGACAATATGACATAATTTATCTAACTTTCTGTAATTACTCTCTACCCAGGGTAGAGGACATTTTCAGTTTTCATTGTTATAAATAACAACCTTGATTATTAACCTTTGTTCATATTTCAGATTGTTTCCATACGGTAAATTCCTAGAAGTAAAATTATTTTGAATCGACTTTATAGAGTTATCTTTACATAAATAAGACATATCCATTTTAAATACACAGTTCCATAAGTTTTGACAAATGTATATATTTGTATAGCCATAGCTCCCAAAACATGGAATGTTTTTATAAGGCATATGGAGGCTTCATTACAGAGGCAGATAACATGATTTAATATAGAGAGAGAATTCCTGGCACATGGATACTGAATAAAATGTATCCTTAATATGCAAGATAAATAAAACTCCATTATAAGCTTTTAAGATGTTTTACGTTTAAATCAGTGTGGCAAACATGACAACAGAAAGTCCAGAAGCCAGAGAAAGGAGATTAACAGTCACCTGAACCAGGTTTAAGGAAGTAGCAGGACTTAAACCTAGTAAGAGAATAATACGCCACAATGCCAATTTTTAAATTGAAGAACTATTTTTGACTAATGGGCTAGAATGATCCCATCTATTGGGAAGTACATATTTTCCTTAAATTAAATCTGTGTGAAAGATGAAATTTTAATAAGAAATTTGTTTGGTGAACAAGAAATTATAGCAAAAGGAGTTAGTGGCCATGATGAGGTAGTGAATACTATTATCACTTCAGTGACACTCTTGCCAAGGTGACTGTAGACTATTTGCACTGTCAGGTCGTGCCAAGTATATACTTGGGTGATTAGGCAGGAAGTAATTCCATTATAAGGGCATGGAACATGGGTGATAAAGCCGGTTTAGAGAACAACGAGAGATAACAAGAATCTGAGATGTCCCTGGGATCTCCAGTGACAGCACAGATTCTAGAAATGTGGATGTGATGGTTGAAAGACTAGTGAGGAGTGGGCTGGGTGTATTACGACAAACAGAAGTCGTACGTTGGATTTAAAGATTAATCGGTAGAAATTGGTTTTGAAAAGTACATTTTTATGAAGAAGAAATGCCTTTTGTTTTTCTTTTGCTTCTTGATCTTGACTTTAGCTTTTTTTGTAATAGCTTTATTAAGATATAATTCACACACCACACAATTGACCCACTTAGAGATACAATTCACTGATTTCAGTTGTGTAACCATTACACAATCAATTTTAGAACAATTTCTTCATCCCTAAAATAAGTCCTGTACCTTCTTAGATATCTTCCCTCACTTCTCCCCAACACCCACCATTCTCTCTAGCCCTAGGAAATGCAGCCCTAGACATTCACTAATCTACTTTCTATCACTGCATATCTATGTATAATGAACATTTCATATAAAGGGAATCATGTAGAGTCATATAAGTAAAGTAAATATGATCTGTTCTGACTGGCTTCTTTCACTTAGCATAATGTATTCCGAGTTCCACCATGTTGTAGCATATATTTGTACTTCATTTCTTTTATATGGCTGAATAATATTTCATTGTATGTGTATACCACATTTCATATATCCATTCATCAGTTGATAGGTGCTTGGGTTGTTTCTATTTGTTCACTATTATGAACATCTCTGTACAAGTTTTTGTATAGAAATATTTTTTCAATTCTCTTGGGTACATGCCTACGAGTAGAATTTCTGGGTTATATGATAACCATGTTTAATGTTTTGGGGAACTTCCAAATTCTTTCACAAAGAGGCTACACCATTTTACATTTTACCAACTGCATGAGGGATCCTTTTTCTTCACATTCTTGTCAGCCCTTATTATCTGTCTTTTTGCATATAGTCTTCCTAGTGGGTGTGAAGTAATATCTCACTGTGGTTTCAATTGATTTGCATTTTCCTGATAACTAATGCCATTGAGCATCTTTTCATGTACTTGCTGGCCACTTGTATATCTTCTTTCAGGAAATATGTATTCATATCCTGTGTCAATTTTTAAACTAGAGGGTCTTTTTGATACTGAAATGTAAGTGTTCTTTAAATAATCTAGATATGTTCTTTATCGGATACATGATTTACAAAATTTTTTCCCATTCAGTATGTTTTCTTCGTGTTATCAATAGTATTCATTCGAGGCCCAAAAGTTTTTCATTTTGATGAAGTCAAATTTATTTATTTTTTTGCTTGTGCTTTTTATGTTATACCAAAAAAAGTCGCCAGATCTGAAGTCACAAAGATTTACCCTGTTTTTTTTTTTCCTAAATTTTCATAGTTTAAGTTCTTATATTTAGGCCTTTGAGCAATTTTGAGTTAATTTTTGAATATGGTGTGAGGTCCAACTTTATTCTTTTACGTATGGATATCCAGCAGTACCAGTACATTTTGTGAAAAGATTAATCTTTCACCATTGAATTGTTTTGGCAACCTTGTTGAAAACCAATTTACTTTAACTGTAAAAGTGTTCATTGAGAACACAGAAAAAAAACCTTCTTATCTGAAAATATATATCTTCATATTTTAAATAATCATTCATTCTTATGCCATTACCACCTCTCTTGATTACAGTTGCTTTGAGGTAAGTTTTGAAATCAGGAAGTAAGAGTCTTCCAACTTTCTCTTTTTCAAGAAAATGCCTTTTTAAAACAGGTTTCCTCAACCTTGATAGTGTTGACATTTTGAGCTAGATCATTCTTTGCTGCAGTGTGCTTGGGCTGTTAATGATAAGATGCTTTGCATCACCCCCACCCTCTACCCATTAGATGCCAAAAGCACTTCCCCCAACCCCAAGATGTAACAAGCACATGTGTCTCTAGATATTGCCAAATGTTCCACCAGCAAAATCATTGCCGGTTGAGAACCAGTGTTTGATGGGAATCTAGAGTCCTTTTATACAGCTTGAGCTAATTAGGACTAGATGATTGATGGGGTGTCATGGTGGGTTAATAACAGCACAGTTGATATGCAAAATCAGCCCCTTATGAGCAATATATTTCAAAAATCTATGAGAAAAAGAATGAATTTTCTACAAAACTTTAGGCTTCTACAACAAATGTACTTCAATCTCTCAAGGTTAAATAAATCAATGGTCCCTGAAAGTTTTAAATTTTTTTCACTTTTTAATTTCCATAGAGAAGTTCTTTGTCCCTTTTCACCAAACAGACTTAGAACATAATGTTAAGTAACTTGCCTGAGTTTGCACAGCTACTAAGTACAAGAGCGGAGATTTGAATCCATGTCAATCTGACTTGAGAGTCTGAATTCCTGACCACACTCCTCTGCTTTGAGCCTTTAGCATCACAGCCATCTGAACTCTCATGGCTGTGTGCTTGCCGTGTCGACACATAGCAAGAAAAAGACAATCAGTAGCCTCCACACGTCTTCTCCTGTGGTAGAAGACCTCAGTTCAACCCAGGCTCTCTGGTCTTGCACCTCTACACACCCTTTTCCATGTGCACATCTCTACACTAACCTGGGACAAAGCACTCCCTCAGCTGCTATGTGTCGTGCTCCCCAGAGAAGTCATAATTATCCTGATGGCTAATTGTGATCCCATTGAGACATTTTCTAACTCTATGAAGATTATCTGCTACAGTTGAAGTAATAAGTGATTGCTTATTCTTTTTTTTTTTTTTTTTTTTTTTTTTTGCTTGCAGATACCTATGAAAATGGCATTTATTTCTTGGCAAAGTTTACAGCAGCTCAGGTATGACTTTTGTTTTTTTAATTTTATAAATCTTTTTTGAGTAAGCTGCAGATTAAACATTATCAGTTAATTGTATCAATGTAATATCCCACATCTTAATTAAAATAAATAAGAAACAGTCCTTATTTTAACAATTTCCTAGTATACCATAACTCTACAAGAAGAAACTTGTGATTCATGTAATGCTGGGGGGAAAATGAGTCCTTAAATGTATAACATTCTGGTAATGAGACAGCATTTTCTGGCTGATAAAATTTTGAAAGATAAGTGTTAGGTCAGCTATTTATTGCACAACAGTGCTACATAACAAACAACCTCAAAACTTCAGCAGCATGTAACAAAAAATACTTATTTAGCTCATGAGTTTGCAGTGTTCGGGTAATATGGGCTGGACTTGGCTGATCTTGGCTGGCTCTCACGCATCTGCAATCAGACATGGGTCTCTTAGGCTGCTTGGATGATCCTGGCTGTACTCACTCACATATCTGGGGGGTCAGCTGGCTGTTAGATGACCTTAGACAGCCTTATGGACAGGTCTGGGCATGACCTTTTCATGATTTTGGAAGTGGAGAAAAATAAAAGTGGAAATAACTGAGTATTTAAAATCTCCATTTGCATCAAGTTGACTAATATCCCATTAGCAAAGCAAAGTTACATGGCTAAGTCCAGACACAAAGGTGAGATAGAATGCCCCATCCAGAAAGGAGTATGGATATGGAGGAGTGAAGAACTGGAGACAGTGATGCAGTCAATCCACCGTGCATATTTAGTGATTCCATGGATAACCTATATAATTCGAATTAGAATGGAGGCTCATTCTATGTCAAACCTTGAATCTGCTTCTCTATAATTTTTTCCATTGATTTGAACTAAGGAATAGTATAACACAAATCTATTTGTCTTTTATACATAACAGTGCTTCAAGTATTTGAAGATGTCTATCATATATCTCTTCTGTGTTCTCTTCTTGAAATTATATACCCCCAGGCTAACCTCACACTTCCTCTGTTTTGTGCTTATACTGGTTTCCGGGTCTGATTATTCTATTTGGACTACAATTAGTGCAGATTTCTCTTAAAACATGGTGCCCAAGATTGAGAGAATATCTTAGAGCTGCACTATCCAGTATGATAACTTCCATCAATATTTGGCATCATCAAATTTCTTGTAGCAGGTGCTCAAAAAGTATATGTTCATGAAATGCATAAGAATAAAACAGTGAACCAGTACAACAGTAGTAGTTTGAGGTTTCATAACGTTTCAATGTGGAATGTAGCCCATCCTTATGTATTTTTTCTCCTTATACATCTTTTATAGAATGTATTGCACATTCAGACCATACACAATGAGTATTTGAATGACTCGAATCCACTGAAAGTTGGATATATTAGAATCTGGGGGACAAACTCTACTTATGTGACACAAGTCACTGTCACCTATGACAACCAGCAATTCATGGAGATGAATTTCAAGAGTGACCCCTACTATCAGGTATGTCTCAAATGAATGTTATTGTATCATAAGTTAATTTTATTATTTGGGAAAGTTATCACCACTATTATCATTGTTATATTTACTTATATTTGAAAGGTTATAGATACGTGCAATAGATATGTTCCTGAAAAGTCACGAGTGATGAATCATATTGTAAAATGCACACTGTGATCAATGATCAGTGGTCTGATGAAGTCCTTTCCATGTGCTGTGTTAAGGTTGGTCTCTCAGCCTAGCATAAGAAAACTTATTTACACCTGCAGCAGAGCCTCGAACAAGGAAAGAGTGATCCCATAAAACCATTGTTGGAAGTTTTCCCCTCCTTCCTGAAATTGCTCATATCCCTGGTCAAATGGATAGATCTTACAGGTTGGCGAAAAATGGCAATAAACTGTGGTCCTCATCAAAATGAAAGTGCCCCACCCATGATGTGAGGTAAAATAATTTGGTTAACAGAACAGAGGGACATAAATAGCAGGCCCCACTAGACCCTTCAGTAGAGTTTGCTTTAGTTGCCAGAATCAATGAATTGGAAGGCAAATTTCCAGTAGAGTTACCAAGAGCAACCACAGAGAGAAGGGCATCCCTCTTTGGAACACTAGATCTATTGTAAATATGGATCCAGTAACCCATTGTGGGTGGTTTAGAAAAGTGACAATGGAAAAGTATAGTTGCTGTTTTCTAAAAGGTGAAAAGAATGTCCTGCTGGTATTTGAATTTTTGAAAATGACCCTCTTGAATACTCAATTAGATTCTCTCTCTCTCGTCTCTTTTAGTTGTCTATTTCAAAATATTTTTTTCCCTGAACTATTGCATTCAAAACCACCCTTTGCAAGTAATTACTGACAGTTAAGACTGATGTGGAAAATCTTTGAATACCTTTTTGGAAAACTTTGTAGCATATCAGATACATCTTTGTTTTGTGCTGGTCTTAGCCTATCAATAACCAAGACTGTGGCAGACCAGCTCTCGTGGTTCTCATGATGATTGCAAGATGCCCTTCAACAGTACCCATCAGGAAACTTTGAAAAGATACAGGTTTATAGTTTACAAGACCTGGAAATTGCACAGTACTGATGGGGCCACACAATGAGGTCATTGGGGAGAGACAGGAGAGGGGGCCGAGAGCAGGGAAGAGAGAGAGAGAAAAAAAAAACTAGCTCGAGTATGAGATGGGCCTGGGGGTTCTGCTTTTATTGAGGTCAAGGGTAGAGGCTGAGGGTTTCCAAGGCTCACTCTTTATTGGTGAATTTAAAACATAAGAGTGGGAAATTAAAGCAGGGGAAGAGAAAACAAACAAAAAGCCCAAGTGGTCAGTTGTTGAAATCAACCAAGATCACAGAAGCAAAGGCACCTCCATGGGCTTGAATTGGATGCCTTTTTGAAATGGCACCTCTGGCAGTTAAAGCTTAAGTCAAGTATTTGCTTTATAAAAAAATAAAAATAAAAATAAAAATCAGTGTTTGTACTATACTGCTATTGCCAGGTGTTATACTAAATGTTAGGGATGGTGAAAACAAAACCAGGATGCCCTCAGGAAGGTTACAATCTAGTGGCAGAGCAAAGAGATTTTTATGAACATTGGTTTTAATCAAAGCTGCAAATAGTTGCAAGCAGTGTGGTTCTAACTAAATGAAGTAGAAGGAAACATTTGCAGCACAAGGATCATGCACACAGCACATGTCCCCACAATTTTCGGTCTGGAACCAGTGCGACTTGAGAGGGAGTCTTTCTATCCTTCTATTGCTCTCTGAGAAAAGAATGAATACATCCTTTTTTTGTTAAGTGTGAGGTAAATGTGATCTTTAAGATATTCTAAAATACCAACTTTATCTCTTCTTTTCTGGCAGACACTAACTATTCAATTGACTGACAAGATAATCAGCCTGGAAAAGTTAACTGAGGTTACTTGGATTCACAGTGGCCTTGTAGTTTCTACTACAACTTCGACAAGTGTTTCCTCCACGAGTTCTCTGCATCCTTCCATATCTACTACTCAGACTACCGCTTCTGAGACCATCACCACTAGTTCTGTTACTACAAGTACTATTACTGCCAGCACTGTTACTCTTTCTGTCCCAACCACTCCTTTC
>CM053514.1:68426239-68437459 GCA_028627145.1 Eidolon dupreanum
GAGCAGAGGGAGAAGGCGGGGTCAGCCCCGTAGCAGTCGCTGATGCCCTTGGGGAGGGCGCTGGCATTGCCACAGGCGTACACGAGGATGTGGTGCACTATCGTCTCGTTGTGGTCCATCAGCTTGGGCTCAAACTGGGGGAGGGGAGGGCAGAGCACGGTCAAGGTCTTCTGTGCCAAGTCCTATCCCCACCCCCTTCCTTTCCACCAAGTAAAACTATACCCATTCCCCACTTCTCTGTTTCTTCTTCTTTTCCACTTTCTTTATTCTTCCCCAATCTGTCATTTTCCCCCCACTCTGTCTGACTCCTCTCTGAGGCCCCATCCTTTCAAACCCTTCCCAGATCAGGCCATGCCTTTCCCTTAATAACCTCATCAGTCTATTCTGTCTGAGCACTTGTAAACCACTCCTCGCTGGATTCTCTCGCTAACGAAAAAATGCCCTCCACGTATTTGCCACTTCTCCTAAGATCACACTTTGAGTTCTCTCTCACCAGACTTCCCCGAAAAGACAGCCCTTGGCCATGTCCCCCCTACTGGGATAAGAGCACAATTCTGGGATGAGGGTGGGGCTTATACTTCGTTCTTTGCAAACACATATTGATCGATGACCATCATCAAAACCTCAGATGCATTATAGGGCTCAAATTCATCAGTGATGGGAACTATAGTTCTGGCTCAGAAAATCATGAAGCCACCACCCCACCAAACCTGGTCTGACCGCCTTGTTAGCCCCGTGACTTCCCCTCCAGCCATTGTCCGATCGTCACACTGCCTCAGCGTCCACCATGCATAGTGCACCTCTCAAGCGCCCTGACGATGCCCTGGCAACCGGCTCACATTACCTTGTAGATGTGATGCTTCTTGCTGACGATGGGGAGAGGGAGGAAGGTACAGGCATACGTGGTGTCATCCTCGGGGATGAGGAACTGCAGAAGGACACACAGAGGCTGAGCTGGGCTGGGAGCGAGGCTCCCTGGGAAGTGGAGGAAGGGACGGGCCGGGGAAGGGGGTTCAGGTTAAGGCCAATTTGGCCATCTTCAGGGGACTGAGGGCAACCTCAGTTCAAGAAACATACTGAGTATTGGGTACAAGAGGGGTCTGGACTTAGCGAGAAGATGAGCTGGGGGCTGGAGAAGGCTGGGTCTGGGGAGGGGTCTTACATCAGTGATTTCCAAGTCATGGATGATGGTGTCCTCGGGGACATCCAGGTCATCTGGGTGGACCACTTGTAGCAGGAAGATGGACTTGACGAAAGCACGCCCCTGATCCATCTTGAGTGTGTCATCCAGGCCATAGGCGGCCAGCACCCTCACAGTGTCACCCTGGGGGGGTCGTGGGCACTGAGGTGCTGTGCCCATGAGCAGCACATCGCACACACCCATGCCCAAGGACCCACACAAGCCACTGGCTCACGTCTACATAGTGGAATGGAAAGGGCTTCAGACTGGGGGTCAGCATTAGTCGGGTTCTAGTTCTGCCTCAGAGGCCAACGTGCGGGAGGTGCTCAGAGCAAGTCACACCCCCTCTCGTGTACCCTCTCTCTGCCCGTGTCCACACCTGGCAAATGACACTCTAAAGTTCAGCAAAATTGAGCAAGATTCTTCAAGAGGGGAACGCTGGGGAGGGTGGGGTGGGCGCTGAGTCGGTGGGACGTCACCCTGCAGAGGGCTTGTGGATTTTAAGCTGGGCAACAGCTGGGGACAGACTCGGGAAGGTGGAGAGAGATGCGACTTCTAGGAACTGTGGCCGGCTGCCTGAGATGCATGGACACTCCATCCTCTCCAGAAGGAAAAGCTGCTCGTGATCCAGAGCTTTCCTCCCCTCCCTAAAGTACCGTGATGTCCAGGTCGTGAGGGTCGCAGGACCGGAAGGGCCTGGAGAAGCGCATGGTGGTATAGACAGCGTCTTCCGTCAGCCCCAGCAGCTCGGCGTCCTGACTCCCGTCCTCCTCCAGGGTGTCTTCATCCACCAGGTGCTGGTCCTGCGGTCCAGTGAAGGTCAAGGGGGTAAGAACCAGGAGCACTAAGTAGTCGTGACTTAATAGCAACCGGTGTCCCTTTAGCCCCTACCCAAGGCACTAGGTTGGCATTATATAGTTGTCTCCCAGGGCAGAGTATGGCATCGAGGGTGGAGCCTCAGGGCAGGGGGACAAACTGTCTGATGGAGTTTCACCACCTGGCCTTGCTTTACTTCTCCCGTTTCAAATCTCATCTCCATAAATCCTAATATTCCTGTATCCTAACCCTTGACAGATCACTTAGTCTCTGAACTCTCTATGCTTTTCATCCTATATCATGTCACATGGGTTAACATTGACACTTTCCTATCTAAGTGTCATTCAGATGGATGAGATTGGGAGATGCGTGGGCCGCTTCTTTACCTGTAAAATGGGGTCACAGTCATCCACCTCATGATGCTGTGAGGTTTAAAATGTAAAGAACTGGGAAAAACGCTTGGTTAATCAAAAGTGCGTAGCAAGATAACACTGTAGGAATGCGTTGACTGCTGTTGTCATTAGACTATTTTATGTCGTGGTCCACCTGAGCTTAAAGGAACTTGAGGATGAGGACAGTGTCCCTGACAGCTGCAACCTACATCTAGTAGTGAGGGACTCTCTCTCTGGTGGGTCCATTCCTTAGCACCTCAGGGACATGCTCTCCAGTGGATCATTCTGTAGGGAGAGGTCAGCAGCCAGCGGATGTTCTGAGTGTGTGCCTGGATTTGTTTGGAACACGTGAATCCTTCCTGGACTCAGAGTCCTCCTGAACCCCAGCAAGAGACCCTCATCCTTGGAAGAAAATCACCCTCAGACTTACCGAGAAATAGACATTGCCATTGGGCAAGACTGCTCCGACAACAAGGTCACCTCCCACGTTGGTGTAGCGATGTGTGACACCCAGGCCCACCCAGCCAGCTGTCCGGACCTGGAGCTCAAAAGTGATGATCTCAGCCTCCAGGTCAAAGTCCCAGCGCAGGAAAATGACATTGGAAGGATCTAGGAACCTGGAAAAACGCAGGCGAGATGTGGATCCGAGGCGGTTGCCTTGGGAGGGGGCCGCCAGCGCTGTAAGGAGGAGAAGCCTGAGGAGAAAGACACAGGCCATGGCTCCCGGGACCTGGAGCATCTCTCCTGCAGGCGAGCACTCAAGAAGGGTGGACTTATATGTGCCTCTCCCTGTGCCCGGCACCACGTCGTGAGGGAGGGACAGACTGGGGCTCTTCTGATCTGATTATCCCCTGGGTTCAGAGTGGTGCCACTTACATAACCCCGGAGGTGTGAGGTGTCCAGAGAGGGTGCAGAGCAGATTGCTCTTGCCCTGGAGTGGCGACCTGGCCTGCGAGTCTCAGGAGCAAATCATTCAGAGTCTTCGCCCCAACCCCATGCCAGCTCCCTGCCAGTGGGGACCCCACAGAATCAAGGGGTTTAGTTCCTCCCCCTCCTCTTCTCTCCTCTCTTCTCCTCTCCTCCTTTCTCCCTCCTTCCCTCCCCCCTCCCTCTCTCTCCTTCCATCCCTTCTCTCTCTTCCTTTCCCCTCATCCCTGTATCCTTGGATGTCCTTACTGAGCACTCTGCCCACCGGCATGTGTCCCCCACCCCCATTTTATGGGCATTTTTGATTTTGTCTATGTACAGAACGGGGGGCACTAGCAGGTGTGCAGTGGGGCTGCAGGTGAACCTGCCCATCAGCCTCCTGGTGCAGCAGGAAGGAGCAAAGTTGCCGGGAGTGGGGAGGGGAAGGCCGTGATTTCCACCTCCTGGGGGAGACTTTGCCACTAATCCCGGAAAGGACACGTAGAGGTGAAGGAACCATAATCAGCTTCCTGATGGGCCAGACTGGGTAGCTTTGAGTGTCTGCACTTTCTGGGGAGGAGCAAGGAGGAAGAGGAGGGAGGGGAAGAGGAGGGAGAGGATGGGCAACGAACGTGCCTTTGGGAGGCTTTGTGTCCTACCCTTCATCCTGCAAATTGCCTTTCAGAGAAGTCGCATTTAATGACTCTCTGCTGAGGTCTGGCCCCATGACCCCTCACCCCTCCCCAGGTCAGCACATGGGTGTTGTGCAAATAATAATAGAAGTGCAGAAGGAATGTTATAATATTAGAAGAGTAAAAAGGAATTTTAGATCCACTTAATTTTCCAAAAATTCCAATCCACTTCATTTTTAGATGAGGCGATGGGAACGCCAAAGGGCTGGCGTGAGTGGCGCCTGACCGCCGTCGGCCAGAGGCAGAGCGGACCCGGCGCACGGGGCCTGGCCATGGGGCCAGTGCTTTTCCGGCACTCCCTTAGGTCAAGGACACCCGCGGCACGCCGGCCCCCTGCCAAGCGTTTCCGCCACAGCTTGTCCTGGATGTAGTCGTTGCTGACCGCTTCCTAGGGAGCGGACCAAAGTCTCAGGCTGACCCCGAAGCGTCGGACTTGGCTGACCCAGAGCTGGGAATCACCTCAGTGTCCTTCCTCCATTAGAAGATAGGGAGGGTCGGGAAAATGAACACGGACACGTGCGCGCAGCGGCAGCCCTGGCACAGAACCTGGACCACGCACCTCCGCGCAGGCATCCGGCCCGAACGCGGACGGACGCGCGGGAGCATCTGTTTCTGCCTCCATCCAGGCATGTACGTCTCTCCGTAGTACCTCCTGAGTTCTTTAAGCTGGATCGGACCCAGCTGAGGTTGTGGGCAGCTGCCGTGAGCACCTGAGCAGTAACTGGGGTGCGGTGGAGGAGAAAACGCATTTCCCGAGGGGGCAACCGTAACGCCCAACTCTGGGCACGGGGGAAGGTAGGGAGCTAGGCAGCCATCCGGAAGGAAGAGGCTTACCTTGGCCCAGGACGGGAGCCGGGCCAAGACCATAGGAGCCTGGGGAGGCGATGACCTTGAGGAGCAGGAATTCAGGGAGGAGATAACGGGACTGTCAGAGACACTCTGATCCCAATCGCGTCTGGGGATTAAGGCTCAGGAAGGAGGTGGCTGGGAGAGAGGACGGCCAGCCCTGAAAACTGAGATGGGCCCAGGATCTCTCATGCTGCGGTCTCAGGGAGAGGCCGGGCCACGGGAGAAGCTGGGACCTGCGACTGCGCCTCAGGGAATCTGCGCCGCGCCCGCCGGGCTTCCCATGAGGCCTTTCTCTCCCTTTCCGCCCGCCTTCCTTTTATCATCTAGTCCCCAGAGTGACTCTCTCCACAGCAAAAACTCGGAATTAAATGCACGTGGCTTGCTGGGGCGAGGACACATCCTTCTTGGCCTGTACATTTGTCTGGTATTCAAGATGCGTGACTTGGGCCGTGCTTCCCAGGGCTTCTTCCCTCTCCAGGGTGGCCAGGTTGGGAATGGGTAAGGGAGCAAAAGGCAAAAGTGCAACCTGCTCGTGGTACCTAGAAGCAGTGCAGTTGACATTTTGTCCATAGCTAGATTATGCAGTTCTGAAACTGCGTGGTACAGAAAAATATTAACGAAGTCACTTTATACACCAAATTGCACATAATGAAAATCTGTATCTTTTTGAATGAAGAAACACGATTTCAAAGATAGCAAGCCAAGTGAATTATAAACTGTATTATGCTGCCACCAAATGGCATCAATGATTGCTATCTTTTGCCAGAATCATGGGAACCGTATTGTAGATTTTTAAAAAATAGTGAACCTGGGAGGTGCAAACCCCCAGGATGCCAGGCCACTGCTGGCCTCCATGCAGGGACTCTCCTGAGAGACAGGTCTACAGGCTTGCCCTGCTCCCATTCCTGTCTTCACTTATCGAGTGTCTGTGACGAGCAGACACACAAACGCCGGCTTAGATACTGTGCAGTTCCAGGCCTTGAAATAGTGAAGTTCAATTGCTAAACCCCCCACACCCCGCACCGTGCCCCCATACTGTTGTCTGTGAAATGCTGAGGCTGGAGAGGTGGTAGATTGGTAGGTACAGAGCCTTATTTTAAATCTAACTTCCCAGATCGTTGGTTTCCAAACTTTCTGAAAAACGAGGCCTCTTAATGTTCAAAAGTTATGAGAACATGTAGTTTTAATCTCAATCGATTACTGAGTGATAGGAGA
Organism: Eidolon dupreanum; assembly: GCA_028627145.1. Taxonomy (NCBI): domain Eukaryota; kingdom Metazoa; phylum Chordata; class Mammalia; order Chiroptera; family Pteropodidae; genus Eidolon; species Eidolon dupreanum. The sequence goes on from CM053514.1 coordinate 68,432,290, forward strand.
TCAGAGAAAGATAAAAACTGCTATTAATTCTATCATATTTTAATTGATTTTGAAATTTGTCATTGAATAATAGAAGTCAGCTTTACTAAGTGCTTAGTCTAAGCTTTATTCTAAGAATTTTTCATGTATTCATCCATTTATTCTCATGAAATAGCTTTCATTAGTATATCCATCTTATAGAAGAAACTGAGGCCCGAGGTCGCACCACTAGGAGATGGCAGAGCTATGAGTTGTTGGGAAATTATAACTGGAGACAAAATCTCCTCCCAACTCGGATAAGCTCTCCACAAAAGCAGGAGAGAAATAAAGTGATTATGAATAAGCATTACATCAGAATGCGATACACATCACAGGCATTTTGTTAAGAGATTTCCCCAGACAGAAAGCTCTGCCTCTTACACAGGCCAGCAGACGCAACCCGTTACACACATGTTCTCAAGACAAGCGATGACTGGTCCTCAAATGAGAGGACTTGGTAGGACTTTTTGTGAATCCATAGTCCCTCCTAGAGTCCCTTGGTAATTGGGGTGTCCCTCTGTGTTTGCTAATTGGCTCTATCTAAAGGAAAATAAACTTGGCATATATTTATGACAGGGAGTGATTTTGCAACTTGGCGTGAGGCATCTGCTCTAAATTAAGTTAGGCTTATCTACCTTGATGTTTATATTTCAAAGAGATGGTTGCAGATCCTCGAGGAAGACATTCCTGGGTCTTAAGCCTGGCAAGAGGTCGTTTAGTTTTAAGAAAAGAACTTACATACATTTCCAAGAGACAGAGAAAGAACTCACACATTTTCTAAAGTAAATGCTCTAAGAAAATGGATGGGAAGGAAGTCTTTGCCCTTATTTTGAACAGAGAGAATTAAGTCTCTTATGCTGAATGTGGCTTTGTCCTTGCAGAAGAAAACACTGCTCACAGGAGATGAGTGTCCATTGTCCACTGCCCCGGGCGGCCTTGTAGCAGCCTCTGCCCATCTGTGTAGCATGTGGGGTGGGGGGAGGGGTCTTTGTTCAATCTACTAATGTCCTTTGGTTGCACTGAGATATTTTAATACCTTGGGAAAATTTGAGGCACAATTTAGACCCACTGCCCTAGGCATCGCTGAGACACAGATGAGAGGGTGCAGGGCCAAGCACCTTCACAGAGGCACCAGGTAAATGTGGGGAGCGTGCTCGTAGGCATGTGAGTGGTGCCGGTGTACAGGAAACAGGAAACGCTCTCCAGTTTGAGGTTTTGCACCTCAGTGAGAAGATGAGACAAGATATTGAGTTTCCTGGAAAAGCCACTCCCTTCTGAGTTTTGGGCCGAGAGAGAGAGAGAGAGTGTCAGCCACTAATTGCCACCGTATAGGCCAGGATCCTGCTCTCCTGCCTGGCTGGCCCTGTCCCACGGCCCCCCGTCCCACTGCCCTGCTGGAGAGGGCCTGCGGGGCCAGGGAATGGTACCACTTCCCATTCTGTGGGGCTGGATTGTCACAGCTGCCATGAGAACAGGTCAGATGCCAGGCAGAGAAAGCCACTCGGTGGGTTGAGGGAGGGAAGAGGGGACTGGGTCACCAGGGCACCGGGAGGTGCAGAAAGTTCCTGACCCCAGCCTTGCCAAGACCCTCCCAGGCACAGTTCCTCACCCTCTGGAGGGTTTGGCCTCACTAATTATTTCTGGGGGTGACTCCCTCGCCCCTGCCCAGCACCTTCAGCCTGGCCTGCCTGTGTATTTCAGATGCCACCGCAAGCTTGGTGGAGCAAAAGCCCACATGGGCCCTGGTACGTCGTGGACAGGCTGAAACCCTGCACTGCATCCTGAAGAATTCCCAGTACCCCTGGATGAGCTGGTACCAACAGGACACCCAGGGGCAACTCCAGGCGCTGGCCACTCTGGGGAGTTCTGGGGAAAAGCAGGTCGTATCCCTTCCCGGAGCAGATTACACGGCCGAGCGGGTCGATGACACCAAGCTGAGGCTGCACGTGGCCAATGTGACGCAGGGCAGAACCCTGTACTGCGCCTGCAGCAAAGACACAGCAAGAAACCCTCCTTGGGCAGATGAATAAAAACCAGCCCTGGCTCCCACCCACAGACCCGAGCAGCTCCTCCTTTGCCCTGATGACAGCCCTCAGCCCGCCTCTCCCCTCCCCAGATCCTCCCTTGTGGCGGGCTTTACTACAAGTAGAGTCTGACTGCGGCTTTGCCATTGCCCTCAGTGACCTCTGCCCGCATGCACAGCGATGAGCCACAGAGCCGCAGACTCTGGGGGACTGGGGTGCAGACCTTGGCTCTGCCACCTGTGAGCTGTGGGGAAGACCTTAGTCTCCCTGAAATTTAGTTTCTGCGTCTGTAAAGTACAGACAGTAATTTTTCACACAGCCCGGAGGGTCACTGCAGGGTCAAACATCACAGTTCCGGTGAAGCCCTTCGTGTAAAACAGAGGTAGGCAGGAAGCGCTTAAGCGGCGTTGGCTAAGGTCTCATCTCCGCAGCCTGCACGCAGAGAGAGCACATGGCATTTAATACCAACCTCAACGCCCAGACAGGTGCCGGAAAGAAACCCGAGAAAGTCGGGGAGCTCGGAAAGGGGGAGAATGAACATCTCAGTGTGGCCCCACTTGCTCCTGGAGAATAAGTAAACACCCACTTTTCCAATTCGATCCCCGTTCTCCATTAGATCCCCGCTCAGCGCCACCTCAACGACCCACGGCCCAGTCTCAGGTGGCCCTTTTTAAAAGCGACACCGTCCAGGAGGCCCGAGCTAGAAAGGACGAGGGTCTGAACGCAGCGGGGACCCTACCCCACACGGGCAAGGCTTGGAGCCGGGTCTGCACCTGAGCGCGAGGAGGGCGGGGCCAGGCGGCCGAACATCCGGGGACCGCGGCGGCCGAGGGGTGCGTGGTGGGGGAGGGGCGCAGAGCCCGGGACTCCCGCGGGGGTGGGAGGCCGGGAGGGCGCAGTGCTCGAGCCACTGTCGTCTCGCTCGGAGCATCTCTGTCTCCGAGGAATTCGGTCTACCTAGTGAGCAGGTAACGGGCGCAAGGTGGGCGTGAGCGCAGGGAGGGCGCTTCGAAGGCGCCTCGGCCTCTAACGGCGGTGCGGGTCGTTGTGCAGCGCAGGGGCTGGCAGAGGGGGCAGTGTTTTTTTTTCCACCAGGGGGTGCCATGTGCCCACAGTTCTCCATAATCTGCCCAGACAGGGGCCCGCCACCTGTCTCCGGAGTTGGTCTCTCAACCCCCTCTCAAGTGTTGTGAACACCTGCTCGGCTCTAGAGGAAAAGACAGCAGGGGGTTGAGGTCTGGCGCCCGCCCAGGTCCCCGGAGACATTTTCATACCTGTGTTCTCTCATTCCTCCAGGAAGGGCACCTGTGCTTGAGAACACCGTCCCTGGGAGGCAGAGGCTAGGACAGGGCACCGACCACCTGGCCACCTGCGCTTAAAGGTAAGCCGACGCCCTCTGCTGGCCGCCCCAGAAGCGACTACAGCCACGCGTCTCTGGCTGGAGCGGTGGAAGGCACCTTTGCTCTGGTGGTTCCCTTTTTCTTAGTCCCTGAGCGCTCCTTGGACGCTTCCCAGATGCGGTTCTGCTCGCTCGTACCGTGACCTGTATCTACCATTGCCTAGTTCCTTGATTCCATGGCGGTTGATCGAACCCTCCTGAACTGGTAGATGCTGGGGGTGCAAACAGTGCATTTGTCGTTGTTACCGATACACCTTTTCAGACGTTGTTTATAGTTTGGTTTTGCTTTGTGATCCAACCTGATAACGTTTTGCTTTTTAAATTAAAAACATTTCTTTTTCAATTACTGTTGGCATTCAATGTTATATTAACAAACAGTGTTTTACGATCGAATGGATGATGTTATCCCTTCATTATTCGGATAGGAAATACCGATCTGTGTGGGTCTTCTGCCTTCAGGCTGTTAAGAGTGATTTGCCCATTCAACTTTATTTTCTCATTTAGTATTTTATAATATGGGGAATTCAACAGGACCAGATGGAAATAGACAGAATTATAGTAATTGAATCTAATCATTTGGTGGGAAAAGCAATATATTTTTCTATGGCGTAAATTTAAATTGAGATGGAGTAAAGGAGGTGGAGAAGGAAATTTCTAGCAAAATTATTTAAAGAGCAGGTAAAGAATATGGCTCAGATGTGGCAACATCAGAATTCTCAGTGTTGCCAGTTAAACTTAGAATGACATCCCACCATTCAGGATTATGAGTGCGAATTTCGTCATTTTTAACCAGAAAACAAAACAAAACAAGATGCCTGACAGATTTGGTCATAGCAGACCGACGTGAGTCAACAAACCTCAATTACATTGGCCGATTCAATGCCCCTTGAATGACGGGGAGCCTGGGTGCCTGAGAGAGCAGGCCCTGTTCTATTGCCAAGAGCCTTCTAGTCTGTACAGAAGCAACCGAGTCAATTTACTTGGCCACTTGTGCTGAACACAGCTAAATTTTTTGAGAGATTCTGGTTCAAAATTAGTACTAATTTGCAGTGGTGGTGAGGAAGGCTTCTTATCCATGCTATCCTTAGATCAGAATAGGGCTAATGGAAATAGAGGCATAAATGGATTTTTAACCTAAGTCTTCCCTAGGATAATTCAGTAGGGGCTCTAAAAGTATCTAGAACTTATTTCCCTATTTCTTATGCATACTGTGGGGGGGCAGGTGGAATTTTTTTCTACAACTAGTAGAATCCCCACAACTATTGCAGTCTCTCCCGGGCCTTTGAAGTATGGGCTTTTGTTGTAGGAGGGGCTACAAGCGAATTGGTGCCGTTTCCCTTCAGTAAACCTAAAACATTATGAACGCACTGCAAAGATCAATACCACCAACACAGACTTGAAATGTGCTGGCCGATAATTTCTATTATAACCACAGTCAGTTCTTCAGGTTGGCCAGGTCAAAAGAGTAATGGGGAATGATGGTGTTTGATTATTGGGTAATCAGGTGGTGACACCAGTTATAGTCACTGTTCCATATTAGCCTCCTCACTAGAGCAAATACTGTCCTTCACATTTGGCATTCAGCTAGCCAGTGCAATTTTGTACGTTGTCTTTGAGAAGCTCAGAATTAATTAGCTTTCATTTGGCAGAGACAGCAGTATAGTTTTACTTCTGTGCTCAGGCAGTCACCATTGCTCTGGCCCTGAGTTTGAGCATCTCAAAGGGTATC